>JAUTBT010080784.1:0-12893 GCA_032361225.1 Lepetodrilus schrolli | reverse complement strand
ATATATTCAGCGTTATCCAATGCTGAAGCATTCTCTACCGAGCCTCCAATGGGGACATAAGCTATAGGTCATGCCCCATTGTCCAATGAAATCATTGATCGATTTGCGTTGTCTGAAAAAGCCTCGCTTTTTTTTAGCGGTCGCTAGTGACGTACAGACAAAGCACCGCATCTACTGTGTTAAAGAGTCTCTGTCTCTGTAATAGGGATTCGTGTTCAGATTTTGATTAAATTCAACACATGTCGTTATAGTGCATACCGTTTTTCTTATATCCAAATCCGCTTGGTAGTTAAACTTTGTTTTTGCACGCACTAGTGTGCACCGAACGACGTCGACACATTTAATATTTGATATTATCGTTAACGCTCAGGTAAGCTACCGTCAAGGGAAACATATAGAGGATTCATTGAATTCCAACCCGACATGTAATGTGAGAAGAAAGGTGGTTGGGGGAAAATGGGGGGAGGGGGCGTTGGTCAAGGACGAAAGTGTAAATTTAATGTATAAGTACTCGTGCTAAGCGGGGGAGGCGTGGTGCGCATGTGCACGATGTTCTAACTGTAATTTCCGAGTCCGTAATTTCCGAGTTCGAATGTCATCCGGGGTCGCTGTATATTCTCTGTGGTGGGGAAACAGATAGGCTCGTACTGTTTTCATATATTTCACAGTTATCTCCCTTCATTTCTCCGCATCGGTCGTGGTTTAAGGATCTCATCTGTCAATTCTCGTGTTCTCCATACGTCATAAGTATACTATTCCTTAAAGTTACCCATCTACGCGTATGACCTAAGTTAAATCGAATATATAATAACCAGAGCGTTCTAATATTGCCGTTATTGATTTCAAAATTAATAAAATATTTCTCTTTGAAAACCCCTCTAGCAAAAAAAAACAAATATAACCATACATAATCAGGTATTCCTGGGATCGTATAGAAATGCCATTATACAATGGTATGATTATTCGTTATGAATAATATTACAGCAATAATGGAAATGTCGCTATTATGTCGTCCGTGTAGGGCCATTGGGGCCATTACTATTGTACGACATAGTCATAAATGGATGTCATACAATATACACGGATTGATATACAGCATATATATCGATCGTGATAATATAACTATTCCTATCCTGATCGCCATTCAACATGCACTGTGAACATAATGTGATCAAGTACTAATACCTTCAATAAGCAAAATATGCCTCTGGGGTATCATATTTTAACAATGTGTCTTGTATGCTACGGAACAACGTCAATCACTATGATTGACAAGTGCTTTATTGCTCTTGTTTTGAGCTGCAGCAATACAGAGCAGATATAATTATAGTTACATGTATTTAGCAAGCGCATTAATATTTCACAGAGGATTATTTGAAATATTTTTATAATTTTTATGAGATGATGGACAGTGTCCATTAGATAATTAAAACTCGGGAATGGATTCCACGCTGTTTGTTAGACCGGTTTATTAGATTGGTGTATGGTATTGTTTTAATAATAATGTTTGTTTTATTTTATGTAATGAAATCGTTAAATACCCGATATTCCCGACGTTCAGATCACACGTACACGTGTGTGTGTGTGTGTGTGTGTGTGTGTGTGTGTGTGTGTGTATGTGTCTGTGTGTGTGTGTCTGTGTGTGTCTGCATGTGTAAATAATACGTTCTACAAAGGGGAATTGAATAGATATTCCTCAATATTACATATTTATGCATCCATTAGTATTAATATGTATTATTATTATCGATTATTAGTAGTAGTGGTAGTAGTAGTAGTAGAAGAAGAAGTACTAGTAGTAGTAGTAGTAGTAGTAGTAGTAGTAGTAGTAGTAGTAGTAGTAGTAGTAGTAGTAGTAGTAGTAGTAGTATCGATTATTATCGATTATTATTATTATTATTATCATTATTGTCAATATAGTATGTCCGTCAGATCGACCATCTCTAATCAGTTGCTCTGTACAACCATATAGAAACAATTAATGTCCCAATATTGTGTCCGTTTTCGTGATACACTTGTATATCCGCTTTGACACAGGAGATATCATATGTACAGAAATAATTAGAAATTAATCATTATGAAATATTTAAATACTGAAAATCGTTGACGCCATATGATTTGGCGCTTTAAACTTGAAATATGTATTATGTATGATAATAAATCTTTATTGCAAGTAAATCTTGAGTATCAGATAATAAGGCAAGATAGGAAGTCAGTATGAGTATATATTTATATACATTAGCTACCCACCTTGAGTACACAGGGGAAGGTAGACATGTGTCTGGTCTATAGAGCATTTTTTCTTGTATGTCAGTACGTTGACGAGCTATGAAATCTACGCAAATATGTTTGCACCTTGTCCTACACCCCCTTTAGCGTGATCAGTGACAATCGTATTTCAGACATATAATTAAACAAAAACACAGGAAGTGTTTAAATATCAACGCAGAGTTAAAACAAAGCAAATATAAGGCTCCTCTAAAAGCTAATCAAACACAATATAATGAGAGAAAGAGTGAAAAAAAAAGAATTGTTTGATATGTAGAGGAACGGAGACATTGCTGGTCATTTGTCCCCTGTCGCGTAATCAAATTTTGAAGAAAACAAGAAGAGGGAGCTATCTTCTCGTTGAGCGAGCGGCTTCAATGTCAACACTTTTGGTTGTTTTCAGGGGAAAGTCAAACAGCGATTTCAGCTCACTTGAATCCCTCCAAAACACAACCCTGACATGGCCATTATTGGAAACTAACAAACTCGCTGTTTGTATTTGATTCTTCGCAGGGTTTTTTCTCAAAGCGAAAAGGTCCCGGCTTTGTCTAATTATCAGGTCAAGTACGCTCATTTTCTTGAAATAAAAAAGGCCTTTTAATCAATGGGGATTGACGCGAAGGAAATTCATATTTCAGTCATATGGGGTGGGAGTTTTTTCCCTCGTGATCTCTTACACGAGAATGAGACCTGGGCGAGACTTGCTCGAGTCCCGGGACCATATTCCCGGCTTAATAATGCATATGAAATAGGGTTAATTGTCCACCCTCGGGACGTAGGGACCGGGGCGACAGATTAGTTCACAAACAGTCTTGATTAAAACTGTAAATGACATTGTTTGATTGCGTCTCTTCTTTCTTTCATATTTAACAGTCAAAATTGAAATATGTTTTTAATTAACAACGCTTTAAGTTATGATTGAAATAGGATGGTTTTGCCGTTTCAATATGTCTGTTACAATGACCAGTTAAGTTTTTCTTTTTAGACATAAAAGATTGAAAAAGTAAATAAAAAGAATTAATATTTTAAAACGTCGTTGATGATATAAAGACGAATATATTCTACATATCAGCGGACATAATCCCAGGACGATTTCAATTTAAAGGTAATCACATTTTAATCATTTGAACTTGGGCGTTTCCTTTTTAAGTTAATTTCAATATTGTTAAAAATAAATAATAAAAAAAACCTCAAATCCGAGGGTCACGTGGGATGAAGGTAATGAGAAAGAAAATTAGTTTCTGAAAATCTCTGGCACAACTGTTTTGTTCTTTGTCATAACTTTTAGTGACGTCATTCATATGATAGCATTCAGACTCCAGTTTATGCTTCTTTGCCATAGCTATATGAGATATTTCAATATAGTATGACATATTTGAATGTATCCGCTAAGAATATACTTCAACAAGCATGACCACATACTATTGGTGTGTGAATATTCATTTTAATGCATGCGTCTGAAAGATTATATTTCAATTATATTATTCTATGGTACTATGGTATGCAATTCACCCCAATCAACACTGCATATATATTCGTCCCCATATATACTCCCCAGGGAGTTGAGAAGGTACTTTGAGTGCACACTGATCCAATGATCAGGGATAATGTGGCGCTTTGAGCATGCCTTTAGGAGTGGATTTGACGCATTATAAGTAGCCATTATTCTTAGTAGTAGTAGTAGTAGTAGTAGTAATAGTAGTAGTAGTAGTAGTAGTAGTAGTAGTAGTAGTAGTAGTAGTAGTAGTAACACTAATATACTAGGCCACCTCTTCATTATCATGATAGTGCGTAAAAGTCACTACTCATCTACATTGCAATATCGTAGCATATGAAATATTACCTGGACATGGATTACAGAGCCTGGAATGGTGGTATGGAAGTCCGTCGACATCTCGAGCTAATACTCGTGACAACGTTTTAACTTTACAGCTATTACACATGTTTATAGTCCGTCAATGTGCGCTTAATATTGAATTTATACAGAGGCTAATACACTAGGTAATGTTATATTGATTTAACTGCCTTACGAAGGTATTTATTACGGTATGCTTGTGAATGAATACTATACCGGGACTGCAGGTATTTAAGATCTGGGATTAAATACGGAAAATGAGCCTTTTTGATTGAACGCAATTTGAAACGAATTTAAGCCCAGGGCCAAATTTCGAAAATGTTAGTTCTATGATTATTAAAGAGTTACCCACCTTGCTTATTATTTTATGGCACTTCTAAGTACAACGAAATTAATGTTGTCTTTACAAGATGACGGGCGTTTCGTTCCGATGTTACATCACTATTCAGGTTAGCAATAACAAATAAAGAAACAAATCTTGTCTGAAATTACGTGGGGTTTTTTAAATGCAAATGCCTGTATTCTCATAAGGAATTTTATTAACGAAATTAAGCCCATGGGCCAAAGAAATTAATTCTTTCCATGTTTTTTAGCCCATTAGTAGAGCGGCAAAACGATAAAACGTCCCCGAATTGTTCACATTGTCATAAAAGCATAAAACTTGGTGTATAGATAGCTTTTCATATATGTAGGCATATAAGAAATGAAGACACGTCAACTGACGGTGCTGACGGCCGCCATTTTGAAAACCAAAATGGCAACTATCTCATATTCATTATTGGCAATATATCTGGTCTACATGTGTATATTTTGGGTAGTTTTTATGACATTTTGACTCGATAATGTATACTTTATTTGATTATGTCCAGTAAAGACTGCCATTTTGAAATACAAAATGGCCGCCATCCCAAAGTCGTTTATAAAAATATACATGTATTGTTGTGTAGTTTACGTGATATTTTGACGGCAAATATTGTACACTGCTTCATACATCCCAGTAGCGTTGTAATAAATCAATGAGATCCAAAATGGCCGCCATCGCAAATTCGTTATTTCTAATAATACATGGTCTGCATGTGAATAATTATAGTGTTTGTGATATTTTGACTATAGCTATTGTATACAGCTTCATATATCTCAGTATCAATGTAAAACATCGTAAGTGCCGCCATTTTGATTAATTCAAAATGGTCGCCATCCCAAGTTTACTATTTGTAATATCATGGGTCGACATTTCAATATTTGTATAATTTTCATGTTATTTTGACTGATATTGTCTGCATTGCTTCATATTTTCCAGTAACATAATAACTATCGCACCAATAAGATATACTAGCATAAAAGATGTATACTGCCTCTTCCTGCTGTCTATTCGCAAGATACCCTATCAGCACCACCATTGTTAGAGCATCCAGTAAATGCAGGAACAACTTCAACTATCACTGATGAATATTTCCAGTAGAAACAAAACAAACTACATGGTAGACAACGTCAGATATGCCAAACATAGAGAGACCATATTTATATTCCCAGAACTATGTTCTTCTAATCTGTGTGAGACGTCGCAAATCGCTCGCAGCGACGTCAAACTCCATAATCATGATTCCTATGCATCCATTTAGTAACAGAATCAAGGATATAGATTTACACGATCCATCTATGTTGCAATATTTGTGATACAAGACAGGCATCAGATTCCATGACAGACATCAGGCTTAGCTTGTAGACAGATACAGTTTCATCAACGCAGGAAGCTGTTGTTTCGGTGTTAATCTCGTACGACCATGTGGTGCTGGTACGACAATTAATCTCACCTGAGGGCGGACTTCAATATACAAGTCCTTTGCTCTACTATGTTTTGATGAAATTGGATTGGCTGCGCTTGTCAAATAGGTCTAGATCGTGATAAAGCTATAATTTGTGGTTAGATAAGGTATGGACGAGGTTAGCGACCTACGACGTCATGTTTATAGAACCATGTTCTGTCTGTCGTAAACTACTCATAACTACGATAGTGCATTGAGTTCATAACTTTATTCATGGAAATGCCGTGCGTGGGCCTGTCCTAAGTATACAGTAGTAGTACTATAGTACCATAGAATGCGTGTGTAGGAGTCTAAACTGCATAATTTAAATGGTAGCTTTGATGCGAGTCGAGGGCGTGGGCTGAATTGCTATTGTATGTATATTATCACACACGACATATGTTACATAAGATCCGTGAAATATTCAATTCGGTCACTTTTGAAGGATTCAGGATTCAGAATTCAGAAGATGATAAAAGTGCTGAGTTGTTTTGAATTTAGACGTCATATTGTGGGAATACATTCTTTAACGGTTCGAGGAAAAGTCGATAAACCTCTCAATTGTATTCGATTTGGACGAGGACACTACGTGAGGTTTTATTAGAAATATTCCAGTATTGTTCATATTGGATGCAAAATTTAAAGAAAACGTGTGTTTCTGAATGCAGTTCTCGTGTGCTCAGGTGTGTTGTACTGGATTTGGAAATAATGTAAAATTGATTCTGAAATTAGTACTTCAGTCTAGATGCTCATTGCATGCAAGGGAACATATATGAAATCCATACGGAATCTTAGTGCTTAAAATTCATTTGCAGTCGCATAGCAATATATATGCAATTATTCAATTTAGTTTAGTGTAAGTAGGTCAAGCTAAGTTGACGCTTTGTTCAAATAATTAGTTTTTATCATGAATATTCTGCAACTATTGTTAATTTATCCAAATATGTGTTTAATGCATTCAAGTTGCATAGGTTTATTCATGTGTAGTGCACACATATGTACTGTTCCTCAATATACACGTGAATTTCTACATTTGTTTTATTACAATTCTTGTATGTTTTGTACTTTGATACATATGTATGTCCTGTGGGCCTGTGGCCTCTGAACAAATAAACTCATATTAGAATGAATACAAATCTGGTTTCCACCCATGCCATGACATCCCTGTAACGTGTGCAAAGACAAGACAGCGGGAACGTCTAAAGAAAACTTTCCGTATGTACTGCGAACCTGTATGTAACGTGATAAAAATCAGCACGAATTGTAAAGCAACTCTCTCACGGACATCGCGTCTTTAATCATGTCATTGATTTCCATTAAAATTAAATTAATTGAAGCGCCGTAAATTAACCACTTAAAAGTTTCTTACTATAAGAATTTCATACTATGTATAGTATATAGTTATATAATATATAATAATATAATTCTATTATAATTATATACTATAAGATTTATCTTACAGCAGTTTAAATCTTTATAAAATTCCATGGTCCATCTGATAACGAAAATAACTTAGTTTTGAAACACAGAATTCCCTTTGTCAAGTGCATAGTTGAAAAATAAAATTTCAACAACGTAATATTGAATATATACTTTTAATTAGACAAAATTTACAAATGGCAAAATATCCGTGAGAGAGTGCCTTTAAAAAATGAAAATAAAGAAACTTCTAATAAAGTTATTTTGTTTAATTCTTATAGTAGCATACATACTTTATTTGGGGGGTCTTATTCATTGCTGTCGTTTATTATTATTTTGTCAATCCTGTAGTATGTTTTATTCAAGGGTTCTGTTGTCGTTTAGTATTTAAGTTATTTCATTTGGTACTTGTGTATCCATGCTTTCTATGGCATTGGTTATGTAATAACATTGTGTTATGTACATATAATACATGTTTGTCCGTTTTATTGCTTAAATAATGTTTTTTAATGTTAAATACCTCATTTGTTATATTTTTACTGTACACCAAATTCCCCTGTAGGATAATAAGTCTGATCGTATCAGTATCATCAAATTCAGAAGTCAGTTTTCGCTCTTCAAATATTTCCCAAGTATAAATTGCGAGGCGAACGATTGTCCCAAATAGTTTCGGATGTGATTTAATTAAAATCATCTATGGTGAATTTAATCCGCCAGTGTATCCTCTAAACATTCAATATGAAGACGAAACAATAATGAAAGAAAAAGATTTACAGTGTATGAAACCAGACAAATTATCATCACCTACTGGTCTACGATCACAAGAAAACAAGTTAGGTTTCCTCTTCCAGGAACATAACCGGATTCTGGCAGGACACTTTCACCCTGGGTGTCCTGGCTTATTTTCGTGCATCCACGATACGTGTCCTGGCCCTGACACCTAACAGGACACCGAACATCGATTTTTTTGCTGTGGATCTTTCTGTGGAACGGAGATTTTGGTCTTGGAAACGTAAAACTATATATACTGCACAGCAAAAGAAACACGAGATCCAAATTCATAGTAGAATAGGGAACATTTGCAGAGTCATTATTTTCAAGTATTATAGTATAATATCCTTGAACACATTTAGCGATGTCTTAAAAGTTATGGCATCCTAAATATTCATAACATCGTTGTGAACAGGGTACAATTAAATAACTAGAAATGTATGCACATGAATTACTACAAGTGGAATAGTGCCTCATTGGCACCTTGCAATCATACGATGTAATTACTACAAGTGGAATAGTGCTTCATTGGCACCTTGCAATTATACGATGTAATTACTACAAGTGGAATAGTGCCCCATTGGCACCTTGCAATTATACGATGTAATTACTACAAGTGGAATAGTGCCCCATTGGCACCTTGCAAACATACGGTGTAATTACTACAAGTGGAATAGTGCCTCATTGGCACCTTGCAATCATACGATGTAATTACTACAAGTGGAATAGTGCCTTATTGGCATCTTGCAAGCATACGATTCATAGTCACATGGGTTCTAGTTCTAGTTCTAGTTCTGGAAAGACATTCTTCAAATACCACTGGAAGTCCAGATAAGGCAATCGTTCTCGTATTATCTCAAACGCGATTCAGTGTGACATCGTTTTTATTAAACTCGGGAATGGTTTTGATCTCCGACTCGCGTTCGTTCGTCTGATTACCAGAACTATTCACGAATTTAATTTCATAATCATGCATTATTATGGATCTGTCATCTGATAGAACTGCCGCCATGAAAAGCAAGTAATCAGCTATTATACATGGTTAATAAAATGATGAAGTTGAAAGACACCGTTCTGAATATTGATACATTTTTTTATTCTTTAAAAATAACTCATCATACATTTTACGTGGGCAAAAGCATATTTACCAACATAAATTTAATTGCAGCGATAGTAATATTTTATATACCCTTGCTAATAATGATTTTCACCTCCTAAGTGACTTTATATTACCACTCAAGCTTCAATTATGTTTGGTATCGGGTGGCGTGAAAGGGTTCGTTGGGTGGTAAATATTCCCGTATACTTAAATAGGAGCAGCGACACTGTGGAATTCTCTTCCATATGGCATTAAGCAATCCCCGTCCTTAATATGTTTCAAATCTGCTCTTAAGACCCACTTAATCCGGCTATATTACAATTGACTTCTATATCCCTGTATATTACTGTAATTTAGTTTTTACACTAACATGTATATATTATCTAGCCTCTATGAACATGCACTAGTGGGTGAATATGGCGCGGTATAAATAGCCATTATTATTATTATTATTATTATTATTATGTTTAATGTACATGTACTTCTGGTATAATAGGCTCCATTGCAAAAACCAGGAATCAATCATTACTTATACCAAATTAGTACCCGCCGATAGCATGGTTCGCAATTTGATAAGAACTCTTAATAATCCGAAGAGCGCAGCCGTATGTCTTCTTTCGGTAAAACATTACATGCAATAGCCAATACTATAGGGGTGACAACCATATTTAGCAAGAGTATATATAAATATGTTCATACTTACATGTAAGTATTTGCGATAATACTGTTAACTTGAATAAGCTCTTGGAATCTATAATAAGCTGCACGGACCAGCTTCACAGTTTTACCGGTATTACACCTATGTGTTTATATATGTTCTGAATTAGCTATTTAATGCACCTCTGTTTATATTCTCCAATGAAGAAGACAAAAATAATTTATTCATTCATTCATTCACTTATTTTCAATCTTTTGATACTAGTATATGTTTATAAATTATTGCCAATGGTACTTTCTATCGTTAGCAATACATTCCTTGAAATATATGTCAAACAAAGAAAACAATAGCATAACTATACAATAATGTTCCTTGTTCCTCCTTACATACACCAAATATAAAGTACGAGTTGTCATCGAGTCTGCGTATAGAGGATGTTTAACATATGTTTGTACAACATTCAAGTCCAATGGCAATAAATCATAATTATTTGGAACTACATTCAATCATGCTACTCTCCGTGCAGACATCGTTGGGAGGTTTGATGTGTGTCTCATGATTGCACGGCATTCAATAAATCATAATTATTTGGAAATATCATCAGTCATGCTACTCTCTGTGTAGTCGACATCGTTGGCAGGTTTGATGTGTTTCTCGGTTTTTTTGCGGCACACGACGTAGATGTACAGAGGGTGGACGAATGATACAAAGACAAGGACCAGTAGTGTAATGGAGACCTGGATAATTATAGGAAAAATCATATTTATTTATTCATTTATATATTAATATTTATTAATTGGGTGGACGTCATGTTTATTGTATAAATAAATGAATTAATTAATTCATTCATTAATGCATGGATGCATGAATTAATTAATTTAAAATAAATTAACAAACAAACAAACAAAACAATAATAAATAATTAAACAACAAAGCAATAAATAAATAAATAACTTATTAAAATTAATAAAATATATAAATAAATAAGCAAACAAAGAAATAGATGAATAAATAAATAAACAACAAATAAAGCAATAAACAAAGCAGTAAATAAATAAATAAATAAATAAATATTAAAACAAACAAATACATAAATAAATAAAGTTACGGACCCGAGCTTCACGAGAGTCGTAGTCTGGGCGTAAATCAGAAAATGCGCCATCGTGCATAGCAGCAAATGACGTAAACATCAATTTACGCCACCGGTACGCCCCAAAGAACAATCGTAGCGCTGCAAGTGTCGTAACTCCTATCATGTTAATATACACAGATACGCAGACGCATCCACATAATTTTCCTAGCTAACTTTATTTTTTAAGCAAAAACATGAACATAGTACAGTTACAATACTGGCGAATCCACAATAGAAGACCCCTAGTAACGCACCTGAATTTAAGTTTCAAACCAAACTATACTATTTCTTGTTTTAATTTAAGCCGATTAACTTTAAAATTAAACGTAAAAACATAATTGAATTGCATATACAGTATAGGTACGTCTCGTGTAGTGCTAAGATCGTTCTGTGGAACTCAGGCCGGGTTGGGTATCTGCGATACGGCAAATGTTACGTACGTGTTTATATCCCTCTTCGTATGCTACTGACCAGTAGTATAGCGGGTACTGAACAAACGAAATGAAGCCCCCTATAATCACCATTGCCGTATACAGGATACTGAAATGCTCCGAAGGAAATCTGTGTGGAACAAACGAATCCAAGCCGGTGAATTGTGAAGAATTAATAATATGAATGGAAACATGAAAACTCTCTCTCTCTTCTCTCTCTCTCTCTCTCTCTCTCTCTCTCTCTCTCTCTCTCTCTCTCTCATTTATATATATATGCGCTTCGAGCATGTGTTTTTCCACATGGAGTCCAGCGCATTAGAAATGCACTATTATTATTATATATATATATCATTGCGAAATAAATAAGTAGCCCAGATTACGTACATTTGACTGATGAAAGCGGCCGCCATAGAGTACATGAAGGATCGGTACACCGTGGTGAGGACGAATAGGGCGTACAGGACTTCGATGTGAGGAATAAAGATGAGGACGGAAAGTAGCACGCTGATACCGGAAGCAATAGTCAAGGGAAGAACGGACGGTAGCAGGGAGCGTCTCAAACCCTTGCAATCTGGACACAAGAAATATTGCTTATTGAGTTAATTGGAATCATCCCACTATAGTTTGCAACGGGCACATTTGATACTTGATTTATACAATAGTTATTCTCATAAATGTACAAACAAGACGATTGTCAAGACATAAACAAATAATAGCCTACATCATGAGAGGGGATTGACAAACAAGATTATAGAATCCTATATTAATAAAGTCGCACCCCAAATGGTATACTTAAAAATAAATTAGCTTATTGCGTCGAGTAAAACATAGAATGTCATTATAGTTTGCAATATGCATTTACGAGAATTTTTATACTGAAAAATAGTTTTTAAGTTTAATGTATTGCGCTTAATTTGGAATACAGCTATAGTTTGCAATGTGAAATTCAAATAGCTTAATTATGTCTGTTAAAATAATATACCGGTACTTGCATACTACGTAAATCTGTAACTATAATAATAGTTGTACAAATATGTATATGTGTTGTGGGTACCTTTAAACCTTGCCTTTTGCCAGTCGTAAGTTATCCCTGCTAGGAAGGACGTAGCAAAACCAAACATTCCTAAGTACAGGAATACGTTTGTGAAGTGGCTCACTGTCATGATAAATATGAAGAAAATATAACATAAATTAATTAAACGAACGCTGAACATATATTACCTCCATGCGGATGTTACATAATTGATTATTTAACCCTCTCCATGCAGAAGGCAACCGGTGATGCCTTAAAGAGCAGTAATGTTGCCTAATTCAAAAGGGAGAGGGTTAAACATGCAATCTTATACTCGTATCACTAGACTCCATACACAAAATGCTCGCTCAAAGCGCTACTTTATTACACCGAAGAGGCAGCAATATCAGCCAAATGGAAATGTTCATCAAAGATGTCTTGAA
>JAUTBT010080773.1:0-12893 GCA_032361225.1 Lepetodrilus schrolli | reverse complement strand
TGTATGTGTGTGTGTGTGTGTGTGTGTGTGAGAGAGAGAGAGAGAGAGAGAGAGAGAGAGAGAGAGAGAGAGAGAGATGCTTTATTTCCTCCAGGATATACACTATATATTATATCTTCATTTTACATATAAATACAATATTACATTAAAGTTGATGGTAGAGGTTTGCATTCTGATACAAAATGAGAAACTTTTTAATTAGGCGTTATATAAAATCAGCAGCTGTAGCCGTTAACAAGTATGTGCACGTACATAGCATCAGAGGTTAATGGGACTTGCAATCAATCACAGATTAATTGATATTATACAATCGTAAGTCCTTTGTCGATTCCAATTACGGCTGGTAGTTGTTGTTATAATCCATATAATAATCCATACGTTATAAACCATAATCCATGTAATCAATATAAGCGATATAATCTTAGATTGATCAGTCACCGTCTTTATACAGGCTGTACGGTAGTGGGCGTCTTTTGCTACGGATTTGTGTAGATTTCCTGGGATGCAAACATAAATATTTCTAATTTATTGACTATTTCCTGGGACGGTCATTTGGGAAAACGATATTAATAGTTGTTTACTCTTAGTTGGCAGTACTACGACGCGGCAGGGAATAAACCAGGAACGCATCCAACTGGATGATATATAAGACTCATTCATGATGTCCAAAAATGTATCCAAACTGTAACCCGAATATCCATTGGTATACTGGAAACCTGGAGCAATCCGTCTGGAATGTACATATAGTTGTATTTGCAGTTCGACCGTCAGCTAGTCATCTAGCTGGACAAACATCTGTAGAATGGAAAATTTATCGTCATTTTAAAAATAGAGTATACAGATATATTGGAGATTAAACACACAACACATTATTATGAAAACAAAACAAAATACTCAAAGAATCTGATTGAACAAAGTGTTTTATAATATACAAATATTTTAGCAATGTTGTCATAATTGATGGCCATGCTGCATACAAAATATTGTAGCAAATAATATTATTGCATTCCTAACACCGCAGAACGAATAGTGTTAAACCTAACGCCCAAACGCAGCCGTTTACCTTGCTAGTTGTCACGTGACCCAGGCAAGGTGCCAAACGTGTGTTGGATGCATAGCAGACGACGCTCTTTTCATAGTGACAGCTCGACTTTCGGGCAATTTGTACTGACCACATATTTAGCCCGGAGAGGTGAGAGGGCTTTCACTTGAGAGGGGACATAGTGATGATTTCAACGTGAGCCTGCATAACGTGAGCGCAAAACGAAACAGGCTTGGCTTGCAAACCTCTAGCTGCAGTGGCGTAGTGCGTTTTCAGCTGGTACCAACACCCAGTGACAATGAAAATATCACACATCCCGTGTATGGAATACTAACTGATAACACTGGCTTGGAGAATTACAACTGACGTATATTAGCTGTCTTCATAGTGATGCACTGTGTCGAGGATTAGTACTGACTTACGTAAGTAGAAGACATTGATATTATTGAATGTTCCGGTATTCAGCTGGCATACGATATGACAATAACCTGGTACCAATTGTAAGCTGATCAATAATAGATACAGCAGTCTACCTGTTAATTACATATTCTTGTTAAGTACTATTAGTTAGTGTAATCCTAGTTAACGTTGGATGCACTATGTGATGGTTCAACTTCAAAGTATATTCCTATATGTCTAGGTATTTTATCAAATATTCGATATTTCACCATTACATAATACTGTAAATCGTTTATTTACATAACAGTTTTACATAATTGCAAGCTCCTTTTCAATATACTATCATATTTCACACAGTATATTCGTCTGTTGCTAATATTAACTTAATGAAGTACCATTGTATAATGGTAGCACACGTGTTATAGTCGACGAGTATCTTATATAAGGAATGCATATGGTGTTGTGTTTTCAAACGGAAAAGTCACTTTTTTTGTGTGGAAATATGCACTGTGTCATATGTCACTGCTTGAAGGACAGGTGTTTTCCGTGATTGACGGGGAAATAACAGAAACGTCACGCTTCAGTGACCTCCCATGGTCTAGCATAACGAAGACGTATGCGCACTCATTAATATGACTATCTACAAACTATTTGAATAATGAATGACCGTGAATACATAAATACATATAAATGGCATATGATGCAGGAAATAGGTAGCTGACTAAACACATTGGATTATCCCTGGGCTATCCCTGATTATACTCAGTATGAGTATAACATCGTGTTGATTAGCTGTAAGAAGAAAAATTAATATGGTCGGAACATTTCAATAACATTCCATTTAGAACAAATTGCATGCATTGATATCTGTAAGATGCTTTAAATTTAGCAATAAAAGCGACTATCCGTCCATGACAATGAACATGGTTTACACATGCTCCCCAGGCCATGCTGGTGGAAGTTGTCAGAACCCAACGGTGATGAAGTTATAGTTTATGCAGTAAAACAACGCATGTATAAACTTCAGCCTCGGGCAGTTACACGGCCCTGTATTCCTTCATTTAAGAGGCATACCTGTGGAGCCTGACGGCGCCCTCATAGCCCCAGGTGACGCCACGACACAGATATACTGATAGTCAAATCCGGCCGAATATCGTGATTAATCCAGCCAGATTCCTTTGTCCAGATATTAAATTGGTGATTGATGCGATTTCGTAATGAGTATGTAGTATGTGATGTTGGTCCTCAGGACGCGGAATCAGGCGATGCATACCATACACAATACCTGTACACAATACCTGTACACAATACCTGTACATAATACCTGGGCACAATACCTTGGCACAATACCACAGTACTAATCCAGCACGGACGTATAATTACGTCTTGTCATGATGCTGTATTGCCGACCATTGCCAATACCCGATATGGCAGAAAAATCGATACAAATTGACTCTTTTTTTGGGTGTAAAATCGGAAATGATTAATTCAGTTGGTATTTTATACCTTACATAAACTGCGGTATTAATCCAAGAACAGAAGCATGTATGTACATGCTTTTCCAACATGCACCACCTGCGGAGACCTTGTACGTAGAAGAGTCATCGACCAAGACAATGTAGAATTAATAACCGACCCGGTCATCAATATGGTATTGATTCCCGATGCAGTGACGGAATGGTTGTTTGATGAAGATCCGATCATACACGGTCGTTTCAACAAGAGAACGGAATACAACTCTGTTCTAACGATATCCTTCACATTTCTCACTGCTATCATGAAGATGGTTCACATCTCAAATTTGCTTCTAAAACAAATAGGTCTACTATATTATTATTATTTTAGCTCCAGAATAGCTCGGCAGAGTTACTCTTCAATAATACAATCGAGATTAAATAAAGATTCCTGTCCGAAACAACAAGAAAGTGTAGGCTATCTGCTAGCGGTATCTATCTTCCATGGCCAAATATAACACAAGTGGCTGGCGCCTGATCAAATGGACACTTAGATGCTTGTAAAGATGGTGTTTGCTAGGAGAGTGGGTGTTAGGCGGATGTGTGTGTGTGTGTGTGTAGGTGTGTGTATGTGTGTGTATGTGTGTGTAGAGGTATGTGTGTGTGTAGGTGTGTGTGTGTGTGGGTGTGTGTGTAGGGGTATGTGTGTGTAGGGGTGTGTGTGTAGGTGTGTGTGTGTGTGTGTAGGGGTGTGTGTGTAGGTGTGTGTGTAGGTGTGTGTATGTATGTGTGTGTGTAGGGGGGTGTGTGTGTGTTTGTGTGTGTGTGGGTGTGTGTGTGTGTGTGTGTGTGTATGTAGGGGTATGTGTGTGTAGGTGTGTGTGTGTGTGTGGGTGTGTGTGTAGGGGTATGTGTGTGTAGGTATGTGTGTGTGTGTAGGGATGTGTGTGTGTGTGTGTGTGTGTGTGTGTGTGTGTGTGTTACTTAATCGGTATCCTAGGTACAGAAACTGATATTCCTAATTATAAATATTTAAATTATATTGAAATGTTCAATACCGGACCTTATCAGTGGTGACTTTGTGAACAAATTTAACTTCATAAATTGAATTATGTTATTGCCATTTCATCGTCAATACGTAAATGCTCACATTGGGTAATTTTGCTTGGATGTTTGTTTTCATCAACATCTCAAACTGTTGTCAGAGTAAGTTTACCAGTTTTACATTCATCTGCAATACTAGCATCTACCTTGTTTTATATCCTATGAACAGAAACCAAATGTCATGAGAGTTTGGCAAATCTGAAAAACGCAGTTTGCTTTTGTTGCTGTTTTAACTGCAGAAAATGAGCTGTGCAAACACTTGTGATTAGATACTCCTTCAGGATATTATTGATTTACCCTTTGTGTGTTGACCATGAAAGTATTTCTTTTTACTTCTCGGCAGGAAATTACCTTTAAACAATGGCAGACAAAGCCAGGATTGTTGAACACTTGTAAATCTGATTAGCAGGCTGACAGGCATTTAAAGAGTTAATGCTATTTTAGAACTGTACTGAATAGACTTATTGATAGAGGGTGCCTTGGGGGGGGGGGGGGGGTAGAACGTTGGACTTCGGAGCCAAAGGTTCCAAGGGGGCCGGCATCAATGTTCGCGAAAGTTAACCTTTCTGACGCGATATTGATAGGATGCGATGTCTGTAGAGTGGCAATGCAATTATCATCCTTGGTCTTGTCAGTACCAGCCGGTGCTCGCAGGTCTACTGCAACATTCGGCGTTACGGGTGTTGCGGGTTTCCTCCTGCCCTAAACTGACAAGTCGTGATATAAATGAAATAATCTTGAAAGCGACTCTAAGCCCCAATTAAAAGAAAACGAGGACGCCTTCCTGCTGTATAACAGGCTGGAGACGGCTGCATGTTGTTTGACGGTATTTAATGAATAGCATATGCTTCCATTGAGCTGCTCCATAAGAACGTGGACCTTGTTTTGTATGCTTACAGTTATGGTGTGGGGCTGAACCAGGCTGCATGTTAATTGTTGTCTGCATACCTCACGGTATATTGGGTCCAACCCAGCAACACCGTCGGCTAGTTAAGACGCTATGTTTAACTAGGGATGAGAGAAGTAGCAAGGTCGTGGCTAGCCAAACACGGTCACACAAGTGTTGACATTTTGTTTCAAACGCATCCCTCAAGTCTCCAGTCGTTGCCTGGGGGTCAGGGAGCGGGACCCGGGGCTTATCAACCTGGACCCAATTACCGAGGGTGTCTGATGGAGATACCCATACCCCACACAGAAGTACGACCACTCTGCCGTCGGTGGTTTAGAGCCGTTTTCAAGAATATTTCACTCATGTCACGGCTTGTCAGTTTATTGCAGGAGGAACCCTACAACATCTGTAGCGCTGAAGGTTGCAGTAAACCTGCAATCACCTGCTAGATAGGATGCACTCAGAGACCCAATGATTCGATTTCCCACTGTTATCTTCGTTTAGTTATGCGTAGCTCCCGTAGAGTGAGATGAACACTTTCATCAGATCGTCAGTGACCAACGCATGTAGGGAGTTCCTCTTGCTCATAAACCAGACGAGATACTGAAAGTACGACTGCAAACTTATGTCTTCTTTGTATTCGGTAGGGAGAAGTATTAATGTGATTGATACACGGGCATTGTGGCCATGTACCAGAATTACAGTTACTGGTGCCCTATAAACTACTGTATCATATAACATAGGAGTTTGGGAGTACAATAAACCCATGCTATAAATATACATATTTTCACTAGTGCAATAACACAATAGATTTTTATAATTGTATTCATACGCGATATCCAAGTCTTTTGGGACCTCTTTTAGAGCTTCTTCTTGAGAGTTAATTTGTCGAATATAAAGTTAAAAGATTTATTAATGTTTACACATTTACTTGTAACTATATTTTGTCCGTGTGCTTTAACCCAGTTTCCAAGACATTTGCCTATATATAGTATTTGTGACTGAAAATCGATATTACAATAGTTTCTACAGTTATGTGGTAATAGAACCTCACATACGTGTTCATATATTACTGAATTTATTAAACTCGTTGGCAAAATTGATATGCGAAGCTCTGCCGACCATTATCATTTTCACCAACGAGTTTTTGCCATCAGTTTTACAAACTCGGTTATTAAATTCAGTATTATTTGACCACTCATGTTAGATCCTCTATGTAGATACGTATACACTGTAGATAAGTCTACTGAGGTACACCTTTCAACTCTTAGGTGCAGAAGTCGGGGAAAGAGATCGTACGGCAGTGGAGCACGTGAGAACCAGTGGCCAGTAGTACACCATGGACCCTTATCTAAGCAACACGCCAAGCCTAACACAAAACAGACGTATACTATTGTAGTTAAACGTGCGTGCTTGGTAGAGCTTAAAACAAATGTGAATTTTGCATGAGTTTTAATCTAATGTTTCATCTAGTGGGCCCGGAAGGTCTGAATTATTACGCTGTAGTTGCGGTAAATGACGCAAGTAATGGACATTTTAGTTCGGTAATAATTGGACATGAAGGTTTCCTGTTGTAACTTGATAATACGAGGACCGTGTTCATAAACTCTACGTGCCCGGCGTGTAGATCAGGGAATTGTGGAAATATCAAACATGGCAAGCTAGTTATTGTATCCGGTTATATCCAGACGTTCAGCTGTTTAAAACACGTCGACATTTAAAATATTTAGACGTCGTTGCTGATGTATGCTTCCTTTTTTTTCTTTTCTATGGCGGTATGGAGTTCAAATTATGTCATTAGTAACTTGACAAACCATGACAAAAATAGTTTTCTTGATCCTGTTATCCGCGAGAGCTGTAGCTAGACATGGTCACAACTCATTGTAACTGGTACGGCGTTGGACATGTAATGTGTACCTGCTTATATATGCTTATATATTTCCCCGTCATCTGTGTGAACACCGGAAAATATATAATACACAGCTCCTTTGTCTTCTTCCAGTATTACCAATCGAATAATGCATACCTACTACACAGTGGCCACACGGGTATACAATCTATACCCAGCTAAAGCTTTGTTAACGTTACTTTTACTTGTTAAGTATGCTCATTACATTGAGCAGTTAGTTGAGGAAATTACAGTCATTTACAAACTTAACTGTGAGGAGATTTAATTTTCTGTATACATATTCCTGGGCTGCATACTTTTCAACAAGGACCTGATTAGTATTAGCAAATAAGCATGCTACAACGTAGCTAGTACACTGCAAAGAGAGTTTTGTGAAAGGATACCCAGGGTCACTCCGATATAGCACTATTATTGTCAACAACGTTGGATGACGTTCAGCTGGACATTCGTGTAGGACCAGCTCACAGACAGCTGTTGTTTCCAGACAGATACAGCTGCAGGTATAACAACCTTCCCGTTACACATCTGTAATATTATGATCACATGTAAATCGATCTGTTCATTCACATCTGTATGTTTGTTCCTTGACAAGTCTATTCTCAACTTCCGGAATACCCCCCTTGCACCACCACGTAGCTGTACACGTGTAGTTACTGTCTCATTTGTCTCGTGATAATAAACGTCCATGCCCAAGTATTATCCAGTAATAGAATTATCGTGTTATATTAATATTGCCATATTGAACTTGTGTGAAATTGTTGTTTTTGTAACGAGGCAATAAACACCTACAATACATATACCGGTACACTTGTATACAACTGAATACAACTAAATACATAGAATGCAGTTTGTATTAGAAATACTCTTGAGATTTTTGCAACACGAATGTCCAGCTCTATTTTTGCGAACCACTATTTGTGTATAGGTTTGTGTCCCACGAGCAGTGGTGCTAAATGTCAAACACATACTTGATTCCATTCACTGTCACACGCCATTCATGTTCAACATTAAGGCATTTTTATGTTGTATTGCAGGAGGTTATGTTAGAGTAATTTCGTAATCGTGCAAATATTCAGATTACAGGTAATCTGTGGTACTAAACCACTTTGAGTAATCACCTTAGGTTAACAACAGTTAAGCCATGACTCCTTTGTTTCAACCAGTCTAAAGTTAGGTATACCACGGGCGGAACTACTTTAAACAGGGTGGAAGGGTCCTGGTTGAAGTAGCAATAAGAACAATTACAGCACAGCTACAACGAGTCTTACGCTCCTCGACGTACTCATGTTTCTGATTTCCAGGTTACTGACATCGTGCAGCTGTCCTGTACACACGTGCAATTAATAGAATGGTACATTGAACATTAACTCCATAGCTACTACTACACATGCACTCATAGCGCTACAATGTTTCTATATATTTACATGTACGTCTAGTCAAATAGTGTAGTAATAATAGTATAGGCTTGGCTTAACAGCGGCCGCTTATAGCTAATTAATGGCGATTTCCTCTGCGTGTATACATAGCTCTCTGCCTAATGGGAATACTGATTGATTAATAATTTATTTAATTCTAGATTAAACCCTGGTGCTGTTACACCGGACGTTGCCGTCAGTCTGACTCGGATACTCCATCGACAAGCTATGGAGAAAACTGCAGGTATGGCTCATCTTGTTTTATTACTTGCCAGTCTGTTTCATAATGTGCCCGCTACATTTAAATAGTACCCCCAAAGCAACCTTAGGACTTCAAAGATGGCCCAATGAACGATACATCATATTTTGATTAGTCTGTTCCGTTGGGTACCCCTAGGATATCTCGATGGGCGTGTGTCAAGGATCCGTGGAATGCTATATTGAACAAAGTCACGGACACTAACAGCTCTGATATGTACACGTAGACCTTGAAATAACAATAATAATAATAAGGATATTTATGTTTGCACTAAGACAACTCCACACTATGGAAAGGCCTGACCTGTAAAGGTAGGCGAGGGAGGCTCACAGTCAATGAAGTATTGAGAACAGGCATTACTTCAAATATGATTTGAACTCCGGGAAGGGAGGAGAATATTTGAGTGAAAGTAGAAACGAGGTCAGGGTATTATATATAGGATATTATATATAGGGTATTAGGGTATTATATATAGGGTATTATATATAGGATATTATATATAGCGTATTATATATATAGGGTATTATATATATAGGGTATTATATATAGGGTATTATATATAGGGTATTATATATAGGATATTATATATAGGATATCATATATAGCGTATTATATATAGGGCATTATATATAGGGTATTATATATAGGATATTATATATAGCGTATTATATATAGGGTATTATATATAGGGTATTATATATAGGATATTATATATAGGATATTATATATAGCGTATTATATATAGAGTATTATATATAGGGTATTATATATAGGGTATTATATATGACGAGGTAAGCCGACAATTACAATACAGGAAATACTCTGTCTACAGGACAGGAAATACTCTGAACACTCAAATACAGTACACTCAAATGTGTACAATCCACAGAATTTCTGCAAGTATGTAGTTGGATATTTTGGTATCATAAATATAATACAAAATTCACACGTCGATACTGAATACGTACCACATCATTAGGCATATACGAGTGCTGGCACTACGTACTGTGGCAGTGGTAGGATGTGCACGTGTCGTCTCAGCGGGGTCAGAGTGACATCACAGCACACAACAGTCGTATGCTCTGTATCTAATGCGAAAGAAAAATATTAATTAGAAATTGATTGTAAACACGGATTCATTCGTATGCGGGTTACGACTCCCAAAAACTGTTAACGCATACTGTAAATCAGGAAATTAATGCGAGCAGGATATTAATGCGAACATGCGATTGGCTAATGACCGCATTTAATTCCTACGCATTATGGAAAATAATGAAAGGTAGGTCCGGGGAAAAACATGAATAAAGGCCTGGTCGATGGCATTTAATTGTTGTCACATTTATGTCTAAAAGCTTGAGGTCGCATTAAATTAGTGACGCATTAATTTACTGATTTACAGTATCACTCAAATTTGGCACATTGTTAGGAAATGCTTCTATCCAACCAGTTCCATAATTACAATGTTGTATATCGCCGAATAAAAATACTGTATTTTTAACATATTACTAATTCACTTCCCACTTTATATGTGGAGGGGTATCGTTCTATCATGTAACAGAGATTTACATATATCTGAACACCAATGACAATTGGTCACATGACAATATCATGAATACTCCTATTGTCCACGTACCAACAGGTGAAACATATCGTTATCAACAATAGCTTCTTTGTTTAAGGTAAATGCATAATATCTCATTAATATGCTTTGATGTTATCTTCAATTTGAAAACGCACACAAACACTCATGTAGGGCTGATATCCGTCTTCATGTATGCATGTACGAAGCGGACTTGTCATGCCTTATAACACTCTCAGAAGGTGTCATCATGAACATTGTGAAGAAGTATGACGGTTCATGCAAGGGCCTGGGCCTGGGCCTGGGCCTGGGCCTGGGGATGATATCAAAGCGTGGATAGAAATTAAAATTGTGACTCTTCTTTCAATGCAATAATTCTTTGAGCTACAATTCGTGGACTTATTAGTATAGGACACATTAATATTTTTCAACTTGTAAGTTGAAAATGCTTTCCTTTATGAACAAGATACACTATGATTTGTTTAATTTGGCAACACTTACAAACGCATGCGTGGTTCTAAGTTAGTAAACGATATAATATAAAGTCATTATTTCCATAAAATGAAGAAGTATTGAGAAAGAGGGTTTGAACACACACGTGCACGGTCACACACATACCAAGCAGCAACGTGATGTTGATTTTCTTTTATAATTTCTTTTTAGATAACTCATATTTTTGATTGACGAATCTCATGTGACCAAATCTTATTGATGTTCGAATATGTAAATCGCTGTTCCATGAGAGAACGTCGCAGCCTCCATATATTTAGGAAATGTGTGAAGTGAAATGGTAATATATTAAATGTATAGAATTTGTATTCTACGAACTACAAAGTTGGAATTTTGGAATTGATAGGGTAGACGCACCAAATTTGAATGACCTGCGTTAATTAGTTTTTCAGTAACGGTACCAAACAAGGGTTTGTAACATTACATGCCAGACTATAGTGTAGTCGACAGGACGTTTGTTCAGAACTCTGAGTTTCATGATTTTTAACTTTGTATTATTGAGTGACACTGTCATAAACCTGTATGTGGCCTGTAAACGTCAATCAGCAATGTTTGTACACGACTGTACTGATGTACATGAGAAAACAAGCGTTCGGGTTCCACCGTAAAGTTTAGAGAACCATGCCTCTTGAACGTCACAATGGCGTTGACTATTTGCATATTTCAGCGCCACGTGGAGGAACAATACTTCCCACAGGAAGAAACAGCAGGGATATTTTATATATTAAGTTTAGAACAAACAATGGCCTGGGGCGATCATAAAATCCATATGTACCACGACAAGCTCAGGTTGGCTTCAGCTCCTGGGGCATCAATGTTGACCTGTTTCACCTATACAGCATGAAGTGAACCCGGGGGGGGGGGGATTGGGACAGGAATTATTCACTTTGAACACAACATGAAACGAACCCCACCAGTACAGCAGGAAGTGAACCCGAATACAGCATTAAGTGAACACTAAAAGTACAGCATAAAGACCCTTGGCAACAAATGGCTCGCATCGAGTACAGCATGAAGCGAGTTCTACTATAGCATGAGTCCTAGTACAGCATGAAGTGAAGTATAGTACAGCATGAAGTGAAGTATAGGACAGCATGAAGTGAAGTATAGTACAGCATGAAGTGAAGTATAGTTCAGCATGAAGTGAAGTATAGTACAGCAGGCAGTGAAGTATAGTACAGCAGGAAGTGAAGTATAGGACAGCATGAAGTGAAGTATAGTACAGCATGAAGTCAAGTATAGTTCAGCATGAAGTATAGTACAGCATGAAGTGAAGTATAGTTCAGCATTAAGTAAATGCTAGTACAAGATGAAGTGAACAATGGACAGACATGGCTCCCCAGTAGTTGGTCCGATCCTTGATCGTCTCATACAAGAAGACATAGTTAAATATTTAAATGATCAGTTAATGTTACCACTGGAAAATGGACCATGCACTAATGTAATATGAATGCATATCTGAATTGTAATACAAAGCATTAAAATGCTCAGTTTATTAATATACGAATATTTTAGCTTACTTTAACTTGTGCATTCACCACTGCGAACTGACTTAGAAAGCTACGAGACAATGTTGTATTTAATAAATGACAGTGTCAAGATCTACACGGATTTGCTTCTTATAAAACATTGTGTTCAGCATTGCATAACTTTTAGTTCAGAACCTACTTGATGCCTACTATCTCTGCAGGATAACAATGCGTATATATTTATTTCTGTATTTCTGTATAATACATAAATATTCATATTTTGAACCTATTCCCTACAACTCGCGTATGGGTGAAATATTCCCAATGCGACGTAAAGCACTAATTCATTCATTCAGTATTTCCTTAACTGCATCAAAATTGCTAATATATAGGTGTTATTAATACTTACATACCCGGTATGTAGATATACATGATATATCTACATATCTATAGATCTACTGTACAACTACCGTACCGCCCGAGAACATTGTGTCAGGTCTCCACGTTAGTAAAAATTATATTATTCATAAGCATAGAACTCGTATCAATATATGTGTAGAAGGCAATAGGGTGCACCCTGTGTGGTGTGCGTGTATTCTGCATAAAGACGGACTGGGCGGACGATCCTTCTTTGTGATGGTGGCCTTGTGTACGTCATGGTAGACTATCTCGTCATTCTCGTAGCAGATTTTATCAATTGTCAGGAAGATTGAGTGTTGTTTGTTACTTCTATGTCCTGGAGCTTTCCTCGAACTAATAAACCTGCCTGCCACGTGACAGTCTTCGGCAGACATGTCATAACATAAATATGACCACCGGGTACGTATAAAACACGGAATGCTATAATATTGCACTGTGTATATA
>JAUTBT010080751.1:0-12893 GCA_032361225.1 Lepetodrilus schrolli | reverse complement strand
AACCTTGATTATTCAGCCAATAGCAATATTTCTCATGTATAAATATTTCTAATGTCCTAAAGCAGTATACATCATTGACTGGTACCAGTCTTTTAGGGATGTATGCTAGTCCAAATCAACAAGCAACGAAAGAGAAGTTGGGCACCTGCGAGTTGTTAGATCTTGATGTGGAACTACAACATACAAACAATTGAGAAAAAGTAAATCTTAGTGTAAAGGATATCTTGCAGGCGATTCCTTCATCGCATTGAGGAAGTTATCATTCTGGGCACCTGAAACATAATTCATAAATTATTCATGAGAAATACAAAACCATATCTCAATATTATACCGTGCACCAGGACATTTTCGAGGTTGGCAAATTTAGAGGTTAAAGGACTAAAGTGGTTTCGAGAATTGCTATTTTCGAGGATGCCTGTCTACCATTAAAATAAAATATTTGGTAGATATAGTCTAAAAGTAGTGGTTATTATATATCTACCTCCTGATCGTCGCATGCTGGGGACATGAGATCAGCGTAAATCTATTTAGTCTATTATACCAATATGTTCACATATTCAAATAATTCAATTTGTGGTAGTGTGTAAATATACTCCTTAAGCAAATTTACTTATGTGAGTAGATGAGTGCATGTGAATAGGGCTTAAGAGATGATTGACTGATATACTTACGTAGTATGAGATGAGTGAGAACACAGGCGAAGATGTAAATACACAGAACGGACAGGGACAGTATGAAGAGGTAAAAATACCGGTAGTTCCGCCTTCCAACACAGTTCCCTACCCATGGACAGTGGTGATCAAAGCGTTCTGAAAATAAGAAGGTATACTAGTTGGAACATGTTGGGGGTACATCTCAAAATATGCGTAACATATGTTCTAACTTCTATAACATATATTTGTTTTGACCCCTGGTCCTCTATTTCAAAGACATGGGGGTCGGGTAGAGGAGCTGCACCAGGCCCTTCTCCACACCCTGAGTGGTATGGCGGGCGATCTAAATCACTCCACCTTCTCCTCTGCTGGACGAGATAGACTCTCGGCGAAGTGAATGCAGAGTTCGCTTCCTAGCCAACCGAAGTTTACAGGGCTTATTGAGGAAGCTTATCTTAAGATTTGTTAGCTATTCCAGGCGATTAATATTGCTTGCGTCTGATCGCAGTGAGAAAGAGGGTGATGCTTTACGCCCGTGCAACGCGTGACGTGGCATCACATGGTACACTGTTGTGACCTGTACTGGCTTAACAGGGCTCACTACTAACGGTGCAATTTGCGTTCGGGCTATTGCACCATAAGTCAAAATTTTGTGTTTTCCATACAATGCAGGAAAACATAAGTTTGAATAGATGGCTATATCTGGGGGAATTGCTGGACTATTCAAGTGTGTTTTAGAAGTAAGTATCGAAATAGAAATGAAATCATTCGAAATCAACAGGAAAAAAATGTCTTGGCGGATGACAATGTTCAATATCTGATACAGAAAACGTAAAGATGAATGTCAATGCTTTTTCTTCAATTGATCAACGCAATACTGCATTAAAGATTACAGCGTATGTGTGAGATGTATATAACGCATTCAGGTTAGTTTCAACAGTCCTAAAAGATAGGTGCTAATAGTGCTTCAGTGTATGTCCTTACAAAGTGTCCCAACTTAAATCAATGGTAGATTATCAATAAGCATTCCTTTGTTTTAATGTCTTAGGTGCTCTATGATAGATTTATCACCTAATTTCTTTATTTAAAAACCTCACCATTGCGCTTTTAGTTTTAAATCCATGCACTAACAGCATGCTCAAAGCACTTTTTTTTTAAATAAAAAATTGATAGGGTGATAAATCTATGGTAATATTTTTTGATTATGCAGCTTATATCATCTGATTAATGTAAATCCACATACGTGAGCCAATACTTACCAACACAATTATCACAAAGGCTGCAATGGGAAGCCCGCGGAGGACGAAATATTTTACATGTAAAGCAGTACTTGAGTTTGATGACCTGACCCTTGACAACAACTTCCCGCGTCCGGGGAGGGGGCCTATAGGTTCCTGGGGAACTAGGATTCGGCACTTCTGCAAATAGGATTGATTTGTTGGTTGACATGGTTGAATTAAGATGCCCAGCATTCCTTAAAATAATGCATGTAGCTTACAATTAAATGATTAGCTACAAATAACACTTGATGTGTCATGTTATACCATAAAATCAAATAATACCTCTATACCAATTAAAAGAAACACTAGCATATTGACAATGCCTAATTTTATATATATATATATATATTACAAACACGTGATTGGTGGCCATTTTAAAATCCAAAATGGCAGTCGCCTGAAGGGTATTCATACATGGGTGCTTATCTTAATATACTACCACTATGTCTAACTAACTATCTACCGATTTATGTGACTCTACGTAAAAATGCATTCATATGCATATTATATGTTTATTAATGGTACTGTGGTGGCCATCTTGGATTTTCACAATGACTGCTAATGTTAAATGATGTTATTCAATATACTGCCTCAATACCCTTTGAAAATAACATAATGACTATAAATAATTTAACTAAAACACATATTATGGACTTACATGCTTTCTGTGCAAAGACAATTTTGTTAACCTTGATAAATGGGAAGTCTACTTACGATGTCTGAGGATACGTGTTGCTTTAGTCATCACCAATTACTTGGTTTTATCCTATATTAATAGGCCTTTGCAACTGGTTAGGTTTGTAGCTGTCGGTGAGCTCGTATTAGTATTTCAAAATATTTCAAAATGTTTTTTTGTTGTTGTTGTTTTTGTTGTTGTTGTCACTTAACAAGTTCACCAACCTCAGATCCTACTCATGGGCTAATCAGTTAACTCAATCAGTGGGGTGGTCATGGAAGTGTTCAACAGTAATTAGTCTTGTCCATTTATGATCTCCAGTGATGAGATTAGTGCCAATCGGAAGTAATACTATTATGTATTACTGATGAGATTATAAACGTGTCAATTGCATTAAAATTGTTTTATTTTCATATTCATATTTTACTCGAATTAGTAGTTGCCTAGCTTTTACTTGAAATGGAAGTGACTTCATAAAGTTACATGTGCCATTTCAATGCATTTGCCGACTGTATTATAGCTTCCAAATCCAATTGACCATGATTGAATGACCCCACTGTTTAGAGTATTGTTATGTAACTACAATCCAAGCAAATGAAACAAGGTATTGTCATCTAATAACTGTCAACGAGTCTTGGGCTGGGCAAAGAGCTCTCATTCTATAATACAGTGTACTACTTCAACTAGTCTATTATTCATGTGTTTCTTAAATTCACGATCAAATACAGATAGTGAATTTCGTGAAAATCACAGACACACGAATGATTCCAGTTTTACAGGATAGTACAGGGTTTTCTGATGGGTCTTTATCTGAAAAGTCTTATAATAGGTCACAGTAACTGTGAACCAAGTTTCATGTTTCTACTCAAGAGTGCACGAAAAAAAACTATATCCGCCCCACTATTTATGCCGCACAATTTGACTTGGACGTGCACAATTGAGCAAATCTTGCTGCACAATGCCAGATGCCCTGAATAGAAAATATTATACATTATCATGGAATACATCCAGAATACCTACCCATTTGCTTTTCTAATTCAGCAGCTTCATCTGGCGTAGCCCTTGGAATTACCCCCGGATCACTGAAGCTAGTTCGGAATAATGTTGCCATCACAAATATGAATAATGCACCTCCTATTGCAGGAATGGCTGGCGTCACCTTTTCAGCCAAATAAACACAGCTGAAATATAAACACCATTTAGTATGTAGCAGTCAATCATTAACTTTTTGATAAAAGCACCAAACTTGGGATCTATTCTCCAGACACAGACGTGGAACCAGACTTGCAGCCTACCGTTAAAAAAACAATAATTTGAACCCTCTAATAGTTCGAACACCTATATTAATTGTTGAAATTGTTTTTGTTTTTTTTTCGGCCATAAAAATACAAACATGACCATTTTGTTAAAATCGCAATTTTCTAATAGTGAATTTCTAGTCTCGTTGATTGCTGCTTATAACGTTTTACTCGAGTGGTGATTGCCGCTTGTAACCTTTCACTTGAGTGGTAAGAGTAGACTAATACTAGTATATATTTTTATGTTTAATTAATTGTTAATAACATCTTTTAATTAAATTATTGTGGCATGCCAAACTGCCATCTTGGGATTCTTTGTGTTTTTGATTACTATCTACTTGGTTCCTGTTGCATAATTTGTCGTTCGTTTTAGTACCACCAACCTACATTGTTTATCACATGCATCACAGAGTATTTGAAAATTTGATTAATTTTCATCTAAATCTAGATAACCATCCAAGTGTATGAATTTATTGCATACATTTGATTTACTGGTAGCACAACATTGGTCATTGATTCTTTTTTCTTTATGCGTCCATAGATTTAATTATAATCAATGATACAGCCAATATTATTTTTTTGATAAGACACATTTTACCAAGAAACAAAATAATGTTGCCTACGTTTGCCTACTACCTACTATACTACTAAATATCTAAATTTGGGAAACAAATTTCATGAAAAACCATTACCATTATGATTACCAAAGTAACCAATAGCTAAAGGTAATGGTAACCATAATGATATGTTTGCAAAACCTCTCTATTTGTCAGATTTAACCAAAACAAACGTCAAAGGAACCAAACAGAATATTGAGGGTGTGGCAATATAATGTGAATTTACCTAGATATATATCGGTATATTGGTTATTATTGTTAACATATGTACTGAAATATATTTGCAAGAATCCCTATCTTTGCGCATCAAATGCCACACACAAAACAAAATCAACATGTATCCCAATGATCCCAAAACATTGCATTCATACTTCGATGAAGGAAATCTTCTCAGGTCACTCCAACAAAAGATCTACTTTTAAGATGATAAATTTGTACTAAATAATCAAGGTAACTGCACAGTTTGGGGATCACGTTGACCAATCAGATTGTTGGATTCACTGTATATGAATTTATTTTGTATTTGTAGCACAAGCAGCGGGAATATTTCACCCATAAGCGCCAACAAACTTTCTGAACTTTTTTCTTCAATAACAGTTTATCCTATAATGTACCTGTGATGTGTCTGAAATATCATTGGCATAGGCTAATGTTGGGACTTCTGGTTTAACTTTAACTCTGACCAGGTTGGAATGGATCAATTGCGTTTGCATAGGTTATGGTTCATTCTTTATGACAGTTGCTGGTTTTACTTCTGCCAAATCACCAGGAAATTAGTAGTTTTGATTTTAAATTAGTTATCGAAATGGATAACTACCCGTTGCATGCAATCTGCCTTAACATGATGTGGGTTACATATGACTCATTCTCATCATTTCAACAAACTTAATGTATTTGGATTATTTTGCTGAGAATGGTGCTCACAGTATGTGTTCGATCCTGAATATTTTTGTCTCAAAATATATTATTGTGCTGAAGTGGTATAAATGTATTTCGGGCAACTGGTCACAGAATTTGTAACTGGTCAGGGCATGTACACCATGTCGATGGTAATAGGAAGTGAATGTTCTTTAGGTTTAACATTAGAATTTAGATACAATTGTCAAGAGATCGTGTGCAGCTTACTTCGAACTTTAATACCACGAAAACCCGTCACTCAATGGTACTCACTCGAATCCAAAGAACAGACCACTTGTGACCACGATTAGGGTACATGTCAAGTAGAAAATCCCCGTCTGTTTGGCCATCATTATTCTTCCGTTACAATGAAATTTATTTTTCCCGGGAAACACTTCCCACCTTCGGACCTTTTTCGCCATTGTTTCCTTAGTGCCCAATTTCGACTTCGTCAATTTGTTTGTCGTAGATCTAGTGTCTGTAGAAACAGAAATCATGCAAAAGCCGAAGGAGATGTTCTGGTTCCTCTACTGGGTAACCGTAAAACGTCGTTATTGTACATCACAACTGATAATCCACACATTGATAATCCAGTTCATCACAAAACGGTATCCAAATGGTACAAAATTATAATTATCTACATAAATACAGGCCAAATCGACTTCCTTCTCACCAATCTTTTCTACCAAAGGTTTTGTTGATCATAATAAGATCTCATGACGCATGCGTATATTAAATCAATGTATTTTAGTTTCGTATACAAACTTATGCATGTAATACTTGGAATATATTATATTCTGCCACATATTTAATTAAGAAATTATTACTAATCTAATAATGATATATGATAATAGCAACGTTCATCATACGACATTTCCATCCTGGTTCCCGGTCACGTGGGCTACCGCTGTGCTGCACACCTGGCAATGGCCGTCGAATGGTGACAATGAGTAGATATTTTAGCGTTTGGGCTTACTGAGAATGGACCAAGGAATTTTACCGGCACCACACAACTAGAAAAATGCCATTAATACAGTACATATTTTTTTAAAAATCATTAACAATTATCTACCGAATTTAGAAGCAACTTGTAGGAGTAATGGCGGATGACTGTTGCAACATGTAAACAACGAAGAGATCACCGATTGAAACACTGCACCAGACCTTAATAATAAGTGCCAACCACTGATTCTTATGAATAACGATAGATTATATACTTAGGTGAACGACCACTATTTTATATACGTTTGGATATTGGTGAATCATCGAAACGACGTGCTAAAAAAATTACTAATTCCTCCATTTTATATACATGTAAATGCAAAACGAAGCTATAGAGGCTAGATGGTATGATTTAATACAGGAACAAAAATAATAAGAAGAAATAACAGAGTTTTAAAATGTTCTACTACAGTTAATCTAAAATTCAACATTTGGGAATTTTAAATACATAAATTGAATTTTTTTAAAATGTATTTCATTAGTTTTCATATATTACTACCGGTACTTCAACCAAAGCTTTTTGACTATATAATTGAGTATATACTAGTATACACTGATACATTTATGTTAATTCTTCCAGACACCATCACAAAAGCAGCCATATAATATATATTTTCAGAAATAGTGCAACATTTTTAATGCTTCTTATAGTTTCATTTTCACAGCTGAATTACTCAAAATATAGTTTTGGCAGATTTATATGAAATATGTTAATTTACAAGATGAAATGTTTTGACAGTAAGGTCCTATTAGTAATAATATTATGCATTATGTACGCCTGAATTAAATAATCTACTATATATAAATGTTATACTATGAATCACCAGTCTGAATTGGGATGCTGACTGGCCTAACAAGAAATGTACTTTGAACATTACATAGAGACCAGTTTCATAGGATTTGTTTTAATAGGTCTGTACAGAGATGTGTGTTATATATCGACCAGTCTGAGAATGCTAACTGTCTTGACAAGAGATGTACTTTATAATAGGGTTAAACGCAGACATTACATAGAAAATCAACTAATCTCAGCGGGAATGCTGACTCTTCTGACCATATACTAGTATGTAACTAAATATATACATAGCTTGACCACATGTAGTTGTATACATACATACTTAGCATAGAAACCTGACTACAGTCTGAACGGTGATGCTGACTATCTTCACCACATTTTTGCTCTTTTATTATATACATTATACATACAAGTGACAAGTCTGAGCAGGGATGCAGGCTATCTTGATCTTAGATGCATGTTACCTGTATACATGTACTTTACATAGAAACTCCACCAGTCTGAGCAGGGATGTTGACTTTTCTGGCCAGACATGTATGTTATACATACACACTGCAGTGGGTAGGGATGCTGATGGACTGTTCTGATCAGAAATGTACTTTAAAGCATACATTGCATAAAAGTGACCAGTCTGATGTTGACTGTTTTGACCAGAGATGTTAACTGTGGCTGTTCCATCAACTGGGTGTTGCCCCAGACATGACGTCATACCGCTGTGACGTCATATTGTATGTACGTCATCAGCTCATCACAGTGTTTGTAGTCATAACTAACGAGGGGTTTTAAATTTATGTCACATGACATTCATTGGTATTTAATGCTGATAAAATACACAGTATGGAACCCCTGTACTCACCAAAACGAAATTGCGTTAAACAACTCCCATTTCTGTCGAGTACAGTCAAACAGGAGAGAGGTGTGGTGATGCAACGAAAGATGTAATAACTGGGGAAAATGTAACGCAAAGTTGGTTTTTGTTGAATTTTTTGTACATGATGTACGAAAAATGTAACTATTGTTTTGTTACATTATTCGTAATAGATTGCAACGGAAAATATAACAAATGTGAGGTAGTAGATAGATAATAGATGATAATAGTTGCTAGATTGCTAGATAGGAGATAGATGATATATATATTTTAGATAGATGATAGATACATGATTAGATAGGTGATAGATAAGAGATTGTAATTGATATATAATGATAGATAGACGATAGATTGAGAGATGATGATAGATAAATGAATAGATAGATGGTAGATACATAGATGATAGATAGGTGATATATGATAAATAGATGGTATATTGATGACATAGATGATGATAGATAAATGATTAGATAGATTATAGATGGATGATAGATAGATGATAGAGGTGATAAATAGATGATAGATAGATGGTAGATGATGGGTAGATGTTAGATACCGGTAGGTGATAGAGATAGAGATGGTAGATAAATGATTAGATGATGAGATTATAAATGATAGGTGATAGATAAGAGATTGTAATTGATAGATGATGATAGATAATTGATAAATGAATAGATAGATGATACGCTGTGGGGATCCGGGTTAGAATTGGTCCCCCACATCCCCTTGCGTGCAACCTGTTTGCTGTGGGTTGCGTCCTGTATCGGTGGATGAAGAGATCCTGGAGGTTGAGGATAATTGGGTTTCTGCGGATCCCATGTTCCAACACACCTCTTTGGCCTGGATTTCACCTAGACAGGTGGTAGTACTAGCATGGTACTATCAATCGGCTGGTCACCGCAATGCACTAGAGTTAGTGTATTTACTGTCAATGAATTAACTGCCATTTTTCATTTTACACAACAAATATGTGTGTGTGTGTGTGTGTGTGTGTGTGTGTGTGTGTGTGTGTGTGTTCTTACCTAAAGTCTAAATGTTAGCGGTGGCTTAAGGGTCAATCTAGTTACCTTAACCCCTGGAACTCCAGGTGCACTGTCTGTATCGCCATCTCATGCGCCTTTTACAACTACCTACTTTAATTTTGCCTAATAACTGGCTGGTGGTCATCCGCAGCATGTTATTGCCCTTGTTGGTATTCCGTGGCAGGTGGGGAACAGAAATGTTGAACTTTAAAATAACCACATGACTAATACACCCCAAAAAAATCAAAACGTTCTTTATCTTCTTCATCATCTTGTTCATCATCATCTCAACTCTCTTCGTCTTCTCCACCAAAGGAAGCATTTCCATGCACTCCCAGATCCTGGCCTCGTTTCATATCTATCAAAGCTATCTCAACATTCTCTCACTAAAAATCCATTCTTGGATCCACCAAGCTAAAAACCTTCCACTTAAGCAGTTTGCTGGTACTCCCGTTCTCTCCGCTCCTCACAGGACGTTAAACAACTGTCGAGGAATCGTCCGTGACAGGGAACGCTGTTTACAGGCCCTGTCTGAGGATGAAATTGCGGAAGAACTTGCACCACAAGGCATCTCTTCTGTCAAACGTTTTTCCATCAATAAAGTCTTGACAAACACCAATCTTTCAACTCTGCAACCCTGCCTTCAGACGTAAAGGCTGGGTACCACAACTTTAGAGTTGAGGTCTATGTCCCCAACCCTCTCCGCTGCTTTACCTGCCAACAATATGGGCATGGTACTCGCACATGTAGAAATGCTCCAGCCTGTCGCCGCTGTTGTTCCAAGGAACATAACAGCGATAGTTGCGGCAGTTCACCCTACTGCTTCAACTGTAAAGGCGATCATCCTTCATCCAAGCAGTGATCCGCGAGTCAGCAATCAACCGCTTGAAACGAGCGAAATATCTCCTTTCTACACTTCTTCTTCAACAACACCTCAAATATCATACTCAAACATTATGAAATACGCGTCTACATGCACAGTCTACGTCCAGACTCTAACAACATGGGTAAACACCGAAATTCCCAATTGTCCACACCAGTTTTATGTGTGAAGGTTGCGCAGACCACCAATCGAGCGCAACCTCAGTTCTAAAACTATGTCCAGAACAGATGTCGCCCCACAATCTGTCTGAGAAACCATCGTAGTGAGCACAATCCAAACCACAATCATAACTGAATCGTTTTCTGAGAGGTACCAGTATATAGTCTCTACCACCAGCCATGTGTATACAAAATCTTGTTTTTATCCTCGAAGACGATGTTCTACTGATGAGCTTGGGTAAAATAACGTTGAAAAAGACGGTGACATTATATATATATTGATAATAGTTTCCCCAACGTAACATTTGACGTTAGGTATGCAAGAAGCGCCGCACTGTACATGCATCCTGGAATATTGGTTTATTATGCACCCCAATGGTGTGCTGCGCTGCTGACGATGTTGATGTAAATGTGACATCACAGTGTACATATCCGGTTTGTATCTTGCTACCCTCTGTCATCGGGTGTGTGATCGATATGCTGGTGACGCCAAAGAAACTTGTTAATGATGGACCCGTGTACCCCAAGGTGCTATGCAACTCTTGGGACGTTCCAGTCTACTTCAATGCATCTCTATATTCTAGTTTTAATCCTGTACTTATACCCGTCATTTTAATAAATAGTGTTAATTAGAAGTTACCATACAAATTAATCACAGGGCAATTGTCCGAAAAGTAGGCAATGCACCAAACACTTACAAATGTTTTTTTTTCTCCAGTGATTTCAAATACACAAAAGAACGGGAACGTAGAACAAGGATCCCTATTTATGAATGTATATCGAACAATATAAATTTTACTTGGGTAAATATGTACATGATATTTGAATTATTTCGTGTTTCTTTTGTCAATTAGTATAGATTGATAGATCATTGATAGATGATGATGGATGTTAGATAGATGAACATGATGGACGATGCATAGGTGCTAGGTGATACTAGTAGATAAGAGATTATTATTGATAGATGATGATAGATAGTAGATAGATGATGATAGGCAGATGAACGATAAATCGAAGATAGATAATGGATACGTGATAGCGTTTAGATAGATGGTGGCTAAATGATGGATATATGGTAGGTAGATGATAGATAGGTGATAGATACATGATTAGATGGATGATAGGTGATAGATAAAAGATTGTAATTGCTAGATAGTGGAAAGAAGATAGATGATGATAGATAAATGAATAGATAGATAATAAATCAATAGATAGATGATAGATAAATAGATGACGATAGGTGATAGATGATAAATAGTTAATAGATGATGTATAGTATATTGATGATAGATGGATGATGATAGCTAATATATAGTTGATAGATGATAATAGATATGTGATATATAAAGATAGATGATGATAGATGAAAATGATAGACGATGCATAGGTGATAGGTTGTAGATTATATATTATACGTGATATATTATGATAGAAAGTTGATAGACGATAGATGATGGATACATGATAGTGTTTAGATAGATGATGGATACATGATAGTGTTTAGATAGATGATAGATAGATTGTAGATAGATGATTGATGGATTTAAATATTTATATAAAAACAATAGTGCATGCAACGATTATCAATCTTGCCACTTTATGCCAATTTTATAGCGTTAATATCATGGTAGTGCTCAATCAAATAGCAATGATGGGAGTGTTAGACACAGCGCTGGAACTCGCTATAATCAATCTGGCCAAAGTACGTCTATAATAAGGTTAAGCGGATATATGAGCAAGGACACCGTGCTTAAGGGTTTCTATATTAGGTAAACATCGAATCCACTGTCATTGATTGATATCAGCCTTGTAGCTTCTTCGAATTTAAAATTAAATTACAGATTCCAACTTTTTATGAAGTTCCGAGCAAGGTTCGCATGATCGTGATCAACTTTGGATAATATGAACGTGAAAACTAAATAAAAAGAAAGAGTTGTTCATATAGCATATAGCTTTCTGTCGAACAATATGCCGTCATGATCAGGCTTCCCCGATGAACAGTCGGGTAATAGATTTCATCAATAGGGATGTTGTCACAGCAAACATTAATACTGTAAAGCCGTACATTTTCGAGGTTGGCAAATTAGAGGTTAAAGGACTAAAGTGGTATCGAGGATTGCTATTTTCGAGGATGCCTGTATTTCATGATCAGGATACATATTCAGCCAGTCAACAAGTAGATGATGCTGGTAGGCATTTCAGTGTGATGGTGAATGAGAAGAACATCTGTATATGTGTTAATTACAATGAACCTGTCAGAATCCCCTAGACAATCTTCAATGGCACAAAGCATGAGTCATTGGTTTGCCCCCTAATGGTTTGATCATATATATGTAGAATATCATTGCCACATTTTTCAGTTATTCCGATGCCACACTTGACCAACTGTGCTCGTCCCAGTTTTAGAAGACCTGTCCCTCTGCCGTCAATCCAGCCCCACGCTGGCATGACGGTCAGAGCGTCTCGGCCTCGTGGTGCCCCCTGCCTACATGGTCACACCGTATCATCCGACAAGGACTGGTCATCTTCTGAAGCTACGCTATACCCAGCATACGCACTGAGTAACTCTGTGGAGCAACCTGCCTTAAAATATTGGCGGCCATTTTGAAAACCACGATGGCTGCTTACATTATTTAAGCCACTTGATGTATACACTACTCCTAATGGATTCCTTGACCCTTAAAATGTGGGTCTAGACATCACAATTAAGCTTGTAGGAGTCTTACAAGCTGATATGTGAAAA
>JAUTBT010080740.1:0-12894 GCA_032361225.1 Lepetodrilus schrolli | reverse complement strand
GATCTTCCGGACGGTTGACCTGTCCGAATTACGGGGCCTCATTCATGTCCGAGGGACTATCTGACGCTTCGGAAGTACCCCGAGGAGGGCCGAATGGCATTTCTATGGAAGCCATTTATAGTTATAACATGAAAGCTATAGTCTGGATTATACTTCTATGCATCTCATTTATTTTCTGTTAGGATTTTGCATTTCTCAAGACTAAAGTACACGGTTTATAACATACATATTTAACAGGTATACATATTGTAAATTGATATTTAAAGAATTCACAATGATAGCTGTGAAATTAAAACCGTGATTGGCGAAATTCAATTCTATTCTATTTCTGACAATACTAGTAACCGACACGTATTAACTGCAACTTCACGATTAGTAGCACAGTGTAAATAACAGTTAATGGTCAAATAAAACACCCGGTAAAATTCCCAATGAGAAATATAATAACGCTGTAGCTGATTGACCTGAAAGTTCATAGGCGCAAAGTCACAAAAAGATGTCGTGTAGATTACAGACGGCCAAGTACAAACCAATTGTTATCTTCATGGTGAACTCTACACACATGATGCATTCCGCAGTATGACGCCCAAGTATATTAGATTATGTAGGCACACTGGTAGATTCATCCTCGAAACGCTGGCCATTATGCCTATACTTACATCCGTCAAATATGTAGGCATAATGGACGGGGTTTCGTGGATGGGATAGATTACATGCTCGACCTAGTTCATATACACATGTAGCTATGGCTATTTCAAGTGTCTGATATTTGGCTAATAGATCATTGACCATCACATCTTCACACTGTGTTACACAATTTTACTTCAGGGGATGGGCAATTCGATAATAATATTCTATCCAAATTCAAATCAAACCTATTGACATTGAGTAAGCAAAGGCATCCATCATATTACGCACATTAAAAGAAAAATATTATCTAGTTTATCTCCAGCATCCTCTGTGCTTTCGGAGCTCGTACCAATCCATTAGACCGGCAAGATGTAACATCACGAGATTCGTACATTAATATTAGCATCGCAATGCATCGCATGACGTTCACTTGATTGCTATTGAAACCAGTGATCTGAAAATGGTATACGTCGATCTCCGTGTTTGTAGATTGCATCCGACATGGACGTGCAGTTACCAGACGAAGTGAACATCCACCTGGATCTACCTATGGGGACGAAACATCGTCGCTGCTGGGTAGTTCCAGTCAGCTTAAGACATACAAACGAAGGTGGTATGTGCTCATTGTGTTCTCATGTGTTGCACTGATGTAATCTGTACTATGGAACTGTTACGGACCGGTGGCTCAGTCCGCCAAAGAAGCGTTTGGATGGTCCGATGCCACTATTGGAATGTTTCCCAACTGGGGGGAAATTGTGTACATTTTATTCATGATTCCAATTGCATGGATAATGGATGTAAAAGGTAATCAGCTATCAGCTATAACCATGGTTTACTGTGCATTGCGAGGCCACGTTCATGAAGTTATCGATTGCATTTAGATGCTATTTGTTTAAGAGATCTTCATGAGTAATAATATGGTACTTATAGCTACTATGTAATCTTTGTTTACAAAAAGCTGTCTGCAAAAGTGTTTGCAAAAAGTTGACAAGTCTAGATCTAGTCAAAGCTGTATTTTACGCGTGGCCCATGCACTAATAGCATGAAAGCTGGTACACATGGCTAGTTAAAGAACGTCTCTGATAGATAAAGGTAGATCTGGTATTGTAAGCTATCTGTAAGTTGTGTAGTTAATAATTATCGCATTATTAGTAATTATTCTAGATGATGGCAAATTGACATGAATATACACCACGATGCATGTTATAATAGTTGAATAGTGTACTATATATATTTCAGCAATAGCATGCGATTCCAAATATATATAGATATAGTCGGTTATACATGTAGTTATGTAGGCACACGGGTAGATTATGCTCGACCTAGTTCAATTCCGGTGCGCTATCTGACACCTGGCCTGTAGTTCATTGTCCATCACATGCCGAATTGGTGATCCAAGTATGTGTTACATGACCATCCTTCGAAATATGTGCATTCAGATGACAATATACTATCCTATCCAAGTCCAAGTTCAAATCAAATCTATTGACAATCAGTATCAAATACTAGGGTTAGTTATTATTACGCACATATATAATTATTATCCAGTTTAACTCCAGTCTCCTTTATGCATTCGGAGCAAGAGTTTATAGATAACGACATCATGTGACTAGTACTTTAATATGAACATCGCATGACGCTGATTCGGTTGTTAGTGAAGCAGAACCAGTGATCTTAAAATGGTATACGTCGATCCACCTGGATCTACCAATAGGGACGAAACATCGTTGCAGTTGGATAGTCCCAGTGAGCTAATAATTAAAACATACAAACGAAGGTGGTATGTGCTGATTGTGTTCTCATTTGTTGCACTGGTGCAAGCTGCACTGTGGAACTGCTACGGACCGGTGGCTCAGTCGGCCAAGGTAGCGTTTGGATGGTCCGATGCCACTATTGGAATGTTTCCCAACTGGGGGGGAATTGTGTACATTTTATTCATGATTCCATTTACATGGATAATGGATGTGAAAGGTAACAAGTTATAGGATACAGTTATAGCTCACTCATCCTCGCACCGCAGCGGTACTAAATTCCATTCAGGGGTGCCACATGAAGGAAGTCCTGAACGGAATTATGTAGCCCTGGGATGCGAGGATGCGATTCACAATGCATTGCGAGACCAATATCATAAAGTTATCGAATGCTATTATGCTAAGATATAATACCTACTATATAATTCATATGTGTTTACTTCGTCGGTCTAAACCTCAAACATGTGTAATATAAGCTGTATTTTACGAGTGATTCATCCACTATTGACATAAAAGCTGGTGTACATTACCTGTGGAATTATTAGAATTAATATATCAGGTATACACACTGAGAATTCTGTATTCTCTGTTAGAGAAAGATAGATAGATCTTGTTAAACCCATTTAATGTTCATCTTACAGTTATTTACAAACATTACACATAGCTATAGCGTCGGCGGGCACGTCGATTTAATTATACTGTAACATTCGTCGTATCGTTGGAGAATATAAGATGTTCAACCTTAAATGATTTCAAATGTATGAGATTGCGAATAAGCTGTTCACTATGCTTGAAAGTTCAAATGGATATTAAATAATTATACTATGGAAGCTATGACCTAATGTACATCGTAGACTACTAGTATATAAATATGCAGACTGTAGGGTAGTCCTATGTCGATCGTATTTTCTGGTTACTTCTGGTAGACTCCACGTCTAACAAAGTGGACCGTAAACCAAGGAAATAAAATAATACGAAACATGTTACTTTTAATCATAGTTAATACACGTAGAGTAAGACAACCACAGAGATATTTTGATACCGGTGTTTGTGTCGTTAATACGTCAGGAGAATGCTTATATTGTGACTGTAAGTATAATTGAAGTACTGTGACTGTAAATATAATTGAAGTATTGTTACTGTAAGTATAATTTACATAGTATGACTAAGCATACTGTACATGTAACTGTAAGTATAATTAAAGTATTAAAACGGGTTGGAAGACTATTAAAGAAAGGAGAAGGAAACGAAAGCTGTCATTTTACAAGATATATAATGGATTAGCACCATCATACTGTCTTTTCGAAGTAGATATCGCTTTCAAACTACAGCAGTAGATATCGTTTGACCCAGTTCTTGGTTTATTTGATTGTTTATTTGATTGTTCTACCATTGTGGTGTCATGCTGTAGATATCGCTTGAACCAAGTATTTTATTATTCAGCCATTGTGATGTCATCACTACAATTGTGATGTCGTAGAATTGCTATGATGTCACAGTGCAAATGCACAGCAGCCTAAAATCTTTATGATGTGGCATTTTTCTTCTTTAATGACTTTAAAATTATATTTGGTGATAAATAGAATCTCATCCTCGTGTCTTGGAATATCAATTATATCAACACTCGTCGATGAAAGTTATGAAATCCTCGGCAAAGGATGTTTATTGTCTTAGGGAATGAAAATATATCTATAAAAATATATCTAACCATCTATATTCTAGTGTAAACTAGAGTCACACATATATACTATTTGCTGTTACTAGTCAAAGACTGTGTTCTTCGGATCATTTCTCTTTAGTACAGTAAATAAATTAAATGTGTTTATTACAATGCGAGCAATGCTAAGGGTGGATATTAATTTGGTATAAGTAATGATTGATTTCTGGTTTTTGCAATGTTGCCTAGAATGGTAATAATTATTGGTATTTTAAATATATACATTACTCGTTGTGAAAGAGGTGTCTTAAACGTAACTATTTAAATTAACAGGTATAGTCACTACCCAACCACCTCGTTTATTAGGGGTACCTAATACCGGTATGAATGAAGCTCAAGTGGTATTAGAAAGTGACTTGGTGGGTAACACTCATGTATTAGTCTCCGCACTGAAGGCTACAAGCTTCAATACTTTGACCACACCACTTATTCGACAGATAGACTGTAATAGGTCGGGAGCTGAATAGACCTACCATGCATAGGATCATTTTTCATGGGTACCAAAATGTTCAGTAGAGTCCATTCTACCAGAAAACAAAATATGTTCCCACGAAAAATGTTCATTTGAGAGTGGTCAAATGGTAACATACCAACAATTAGGGACCAGCATGTAAAACAGATAATTGACTCACCATTTTGGAATTGGTACCAAAATGGAGCTTATGCATTGTGCATTACTATATGATATGATATGCCTGAAATAGAACATATTATATTTTTATTTTTATTTATTTTTCATATAAATACAGAATGTTGTAAACATATTCATAACATGTTTTAAAAAACATCTTTTCACCCAGGGTCTTGGGCATCTCATCCTATCGTTTAAAAAAGAAATGGGTCTATATCATAAGTTTTAATCATTCACCATTGCATACTTAATTCTATTGTGTTCACACTATTAATTCCAATTCAATTTCATCATTCCATTTGTTCACTCATATATTTCCCATTTAATCAAACCTTTTTTGTGCATGTTTTTCATGCTGCGTTTCATTCTAACCCATTCATATTGTATAATTAATTAATTCAACGTCACGTATGTGTGAAAGATTCCCGCTGTGACGTAAAACAATAATTCACTCACTCACTCACCCATAACATGTCGAATTTAATACTATGGCAAGTAAGAGAAAGCTATATTTGAGTTTTAAAATGCACCAGTGTGTTTTATAATCAAAGGGGATTGTTGTACTACCAAATTTAGTACGTTAATAATATGTATACGTTGGAATGGTAGGTCTACTCGGCTCCCGGCCTATAACATAAGTCTAAACGATAAATATTTAACCGATTTTATCCATATCTGTTTCTAACATATTTGTATTAGAGTGTGCAGGGACGCTTGTTAATATTTGCAGATAAACGGCTTGATTTCACCATTGTGGATAATAATACAACAGTAATTCTGGGGAAATAATCATTTTGGAAAACCAATTCAGCATATCTTGCTTGACTGTCTGGCCTTTGCAACTCAACGTGCCGGTTTTTACTCTTCGCCCAACCTCAAACATTTATTCACCCAGGTTCCAGGGCATCTCATCGTCTCGTTTTTAAGAGAGATTGGTCTGTATCATAAGTTTTAATCTTTCACTTCTGCATACTTGGTTCTATTGCATTCACACTATGTATTCCATTTCATCAATAGTTGGCATATCATTCTTTGTTCTCAATCATGTCTTTCTTGCTACAATTCATTTTTGACTCATTTATTTCATAATTAATAATTCCTCGTCGCGTATGGGTGAAAGATTCCCGCTGTGACGTAAAACAATCATTCACTCACTCACTCGTCTAACTGGAGTCTTGTCTTAGAATTCACACAACGTAAGTAGTGGGCATGGGTGTATGCCTAAATATATCTTCATTCACGTGTTCCCTTTGTGCGCCTGTTGTTTTCGCACGGGTTTCGGAGAATCGATGTTCATGATTGTCATCATTAGTGCCATCATGTCCATCTCAACTGATCGATCACTACCAACCTCCCAGTGTGTTTAGATGTCTACGATTGCTTGTATGATGTACTTGTACAAGACGTAGTACATTTAGTGCTAGACACTAGTAGAAAGCTACAGTCTAGTATGGTAGTAATTAGTCGTCTTGGTTGTGGTACCTTGGTTATAACGGATTTTTTTTATTCACGACATTTGCATGCCCATCCTATGACATCTGCCAAACACTTTACAACGGAATTGATTCTTGCTGGATATCCTAACACACGAATGCTCTATTCAGTTTCTCTCCAACCCCAATATGAACTTGGTCGAGACTTTAGAGAAATGAATATGCTGATGCATTGTTGATATTTCAAATTGTATTTCGTTCGTTCCCGATAACAGTATTGTAGCAATAGGTGTAGGCTTATGTAGCTACTTGCACTATGAAATTCCTATTTGTATTTAAGGTATTTCCAAGAAATTGAATAATTAAATATATATATATTTTTTTTAATAACTAGTATGGACAAAAGAAATATGCTTAATGTCATAAATAGAGATTAATACACAATATGCTAAGCGGAATGTGGAAAATAATATCGATAACAATAGTCAATACTCTCCTGAATTGGAATCAGCAATTAATTTGTCCGTAACTGAATACCCTCAAATGTACGGACATTCTGAATTCGATTTCCTCCCATGGAGCAAGGTGTTCCATACTATTTTTTCTCTCTGTTTTAACAAATGTAACTTCATCCTTGCATTGAGCGAGTTGGTCGGCATAATAGTCCGGCAAAATTTAGGATTCGACATGCCCTTGACTTGCGTTTTGGTCGATAATTTGAAAACATTTTCCGCCCAACAAATCCATTCTTTTAAAAATTGTATTATGTAAGTCGAATATTTATTATATTCACTAAGTAAACTAAATGTATAGTTCATGTTTGTTTTGTTATTTTCCTAGTTTATACGACCACTGTACATTGTATGAAAACAATATCGAAAGGACACATCTAGAACTGCTCTAATCTACTTGGGAACACTATAGTATAATACAAAAGTCATGCAACACTGTACACTGCACAAAATTGGTTTGAGAAGAATGGTCGGTATATATGTCCGTGGATGAAGTGCAGCAATGCTACTGGGGTAGAGACTTGGCTGTGTGGGACCAGGACGACGTGTTATACCACATCCACTGCAGCTGTTCACAGAATTGATTCCTACAGCTGCGTGAAGAAGTCTGCGTCCAGGTGCTATCTTCTTGTAAGCTGAAGGTCTTCAAAGATTCACTCGTCAAAAAAATAAATGTTCTTGTCCAGGCGTAGTCTGAGCTGAGAACGTCAAAGTAAAAGTCAAGCCGTTGTTTAATTATAATGCATGTATATCGTATTCTCAAGATGTTAAAATACCTAAATAGTGGTGCAATGTGGAATTACATTTGTACGATATAAAATAACAAATCAAATATATAAAAAATATATTTATAACGAAACAAACTGCCGGGGTCCATGCGCTAAAAGGTTAGCGTTCACACTTCCAGCTCATCCTATCGGGTACCCATTCGCTGCTGGGTAAACAAAGATATGTTCATCCGATATCTGACAATATCCAGCAATGACTGATACTTATTAAACAATGAACACATTCATAAACCTATCACCGGTGTCGTCAACCTTATTGGATACCTGTCAGTCAGCGAGAAGGATCGAGAGCTTCAACAAGAGCTCTGACCTTTCACCAGGAGACAACATAAAATACCTACACACTTCATTCAGACATATGTATTGACATTGCCGTCTTGAGCGCCTTGATGGGAACTCGTGATGGCGTCACGTCTTAAGCAAGCAGGTCTGTCGGCACTAGACACAGTTTAAGCATCTAGAACCCATGTTCTGCTCCACGGGACGTCAAATGTAAGATTTAACCACATATGTATGGTCCGTTGTCAAGTAATACAATAGTGTCGCTGTATAGTCTGTATACCTTTTATACATTAATTCTCGTGAGTATATGTAATGATATATAATACATATGTCCTATATCGGCATAGAGAATATATTGGGGTAAATTAGTATCATGGAAACCTTCGGAGAAACCCTTTCATTCCTCACGTTCTTTAGCAGCGTTATGACATTAAATTTCGTGATTGAAATTGGTCGATGAAAATCGTATACTAGTAGATGCAATTTACTGTCTGAAACTGTCATAATGAATACTTCATCAGTAACCAACAATCGAAATGTTATGTCATATCGGCATACACAGTCCCCAGTGTGTACACAGTCCCCAGTGTGTTTCGCTTTCCTTGTATGTTTAAGTGTATCCTATATAGTCTGACTATATTTTTTTCAATGATTTGTATATACTACTCGTCAAAACAAAAATGATATTTAGCTATTCTTGATATAGGCAAAATAAAGTTAGTGTATGTTTTAATAGTTATGATTATAGTGTTACTGATCACAATGTTAGAAGCAATTAGACCAACTAACAATCCATTCAACTAGCAAAAAAATAAATCCTTTAAACTCAGCTATCTTACTTTCCAAAGAGTATTATGTTATAACACCATACATATAAATTCTTGATGTATTAATTGCTTTCGGTAAATTACTATTATACTATGTAATTGGCTGGATAATCACACTGCTTCCAATTAACTGAAACTGGATAATCACACTGTTTCTAATCAATGTATACAATAATTCTTGTTTACATTGACCGCACATTTTAGAACTCCTGTCGATATTATATTGAGGAAAATGAGATTCAGTTGTAAAATATAATGTCGGAATGGAGCTGCAAATAAAACATCAACATCCATCATGGTGTCTTCCATCGCTGAAATATGGATGTTGAAATCCCCCTGTTACAAATGTACCACGTGCCACAGCGTGGCTTGCAACGCGATTCCATGCGGCAACACTCAGCTGCTGAATGTGTAGTGGAGCTCGTGATCATCAGTACCGCTTTGTTCTTGTTGTACCATGTTTCTGGTCCAGTTAGTTTCTACGCTAAAGGGGCGGAACCATTCTGTCTAATACTTATTGTTTTACACACATTGTATATACAATGGACAACTCAAGTCGATTGACTCTGCCGTCTATCTAGTAGTCTACTGCTGAGCTGATATAGGGAATGTTGTCAAACACATTACGATTGCGCGTTGTATCCAGTTCCTTACTGCGAATCAACCATGAAAAGATTATAATCCTGTATACAATGTTGTCAGCGATCAGTCGCATAGATCGATGTCGTCTTGGTGTTCCGATAATAGACGAACAACCGTGTGTGATGCATTTATAGCATATCTACCGAGTAAACAAACCACCCAATCAGCTATTGATGTGAAGCCGATAGCTTCCAGCAAATGGCTGTTACTCTTCTTTACGTTGAATAGCGGCGAGGATACCTAAACATTTAATGTTATTACACGTGTCAGGGGTTAACTATATCAATACGATACAGCTTTCTGACTATCGTATACAACAGACATATAGAACTGGTAACCGGAAGTAACTCTATTCAGCGTGTTCATGAGAACATGTATACAGGTATTCGTCGCATGACGGTAGGCATACACACAAATTTACGACACATAAACACCATTATAGTAGAAAACACATATGTTAATATAAACTACATTAAACTGAATGGCTTACATGTATACAACTTATCCTGGGCCCCGCAGAAATTCCCACAACAGTGACATTAGATCTTCTGTATATATTAAGTATATACACCCACCAGGCATATGTTGTACCAAACAGACGTACATGATTCTGGTACATGTCTTGCAAGCATATACATTTTATGTAATTAAATGTGTTCATTTGGCAGTGTAAACTTAATGGACAATGCAATAAGAAAATGGTCGTTTGAAATCGCTGCATTTTTGCTACGATGTCCTTTATTTGTGAAATTTATTTGTAATAAATATACTGTAGTAAACTTTTCAATGATACAGATGCATGCAACATTTTATTTGAATTCTAAGTTTGATTTTAACGAATTCTTGAATACACATATACCATATACACCAATATCTATAGTTTATCCCATACTTACTCAATACCTCGCCCATTTCATGATGTATTTCACCGTATCCAATACTTAACCAATACGTCACCTATTTATTACTTCACATTATACTTCACCCAATGCTTTACCTATACACGTACTTCACCTGTCCATGCAGATCTACTGGACATTGTGCTGACATCATGACAAACGTCATATACATCGACACGTGCGTACACACACACACACACACATACATATGCATACATACAAGCACATATGCTCACACACACACGCACACACACACACACACACATCAATGCATGACACCACGTCACGTTTTATCACAACCTCAAAACATATTTACATGATATACTCACAACAAGCCATTGCTTTGAACTATACTGCTGGCGATGACGATGTCCTGTGTATTTGTGTATATCCTGTGTGGTGGACAGACGTCAGCGATTCCAAGAACTTGCAATGTAGCTGTGCATATTCTTCAAACACCCACTGCATGTAAACCTATTAGGTGGCTATCTTAAGGCCGTATAATGATAGATTTGTCACAGGGGTTGGCATTAATAGAGAACATTATAGCTTATGGAATAAAAGGTATTTATATACCTACATGCAAGTACAGAGGCGATTACTAGTTTATTCTGTAGAGATATAAGCAATGGTTTAAATTATGTAAGATTTATACGGGAATAATTTCTCTGCCCTCCCCCTTCTCTCTCTGTCTGTCGTCTCTCTGTCTCTGTCTCTCTCCCTCTCTCTCTCTCTCTCTCTTCTTTCTCTTTCTCTCTCTCTCTCTCTCTCTCTCTCGCACTCAGTTACCCATACAAACAAAGGACGAAAGGCGATATGCATATGAATAATAGAAAAAGAGTATTACACAGTTCTTACACACATGCACGGCATACGCGTTAGTATACGTTGCGTGAATGTTTGTGTGTGTGTGTGTGTGAGTGTGTGTGTGTGTGTAGTTGTGAGTAGTTGTGTGTGTGTTTGTGCGTATTTGTGTGTGTGTGCGTGTGTTTGTGTGTGTGTGCGTGTGCGTGTGTGTGTAGTTGTGTGTGCTGATGTGTGCCACGTATGTATTCGTATACTAGTATGTTTATGTGTTCGTGCATGACTAATGCATTAGTAATGTAATGTGGATATGTGTATGTGTACAACATTGTTCTTGGGGGAGGGGGAGATATTTGTACTTATGTGTGCATATACGTGGTCATCGAGGACATAAATACACATATATACATTCATAAATTTAGACAGTGCTACCAGTAATATCGGGTCGGATTGTTTGATCTGCTGTAACACTTTTGCACGCTGAACAATTGTTCGACATGCAATCAGGCATATTGGAGTATTGATATACCCATTGACAGTGTAATATTTCAATATTGGGATTATTGAATATTGCGATTTTCAATAGGGATATATTGAACGTCGTTTAATATGACACAGTAGAAGAAAGAGAAAATAAAAATGAGTAAATATATGTTTTACAACGTAAGCTGCCTATAGAACGGCACGAATCTTCACATGGGCGGCATAGACGTGTAGTCATGCATAATTTATTACATAATTACAATATCAACATTCATGTGTACATAGAATACAGGTTAGTGAAGTTTTTAGCATGCATATTATTCTCAGGTTGAAGGAGTGTAACAGGGTTTTTTTTCAACATGTTTATATTCTACCCAAGTCCGGCGTTAAAAGACACCATGATGGATTGCTGATGATGTATTTCCAGCACCATTCCAACTTCTGATAATTGTTCTATATCACATCTTGAAGAATACAGTAGTACATCTCTTTTCCACTACTGATTCTGAATCTATTGTTCCATGACTATGTCACATGTTAAAACATCACTTTATATATCCATGCAACGTACGTTACTATGGATATTAACAAACATTCAAACATACTTGATAAGCAAAGCAACTGCAGACTAAGTCTGTCATTGCAAGATTGAAACAATGCATAGCGAATTACAATTTGATACATCGTACTAATGATAGCGATAATCTCATTGACATGTGTATACAGTGAATTAGACAATTATTAGCTTTACTGAGCTGGGGGCTAACTAAAGTGGCTAATGATGGCTGGCCCGCAAATATTCTATATAACAATACATTTGATTCAGACGGTCTAATTTGTAAGACCTCATTAAGAATATTGTAGCAAATATCACACTGTCACAGGAGCATCAATTGTATGTGAATATTGTATTGAGTAATCGTTATATAAATCGACACGTTTACACCACGTGCATTTCGTGGGTACGATTATGGTCTAACGGTTGTGTACTTTTGCACAATGCATGTTTTCAATAATTTAAGTTATGTTAGATCATCGCTTTCCAAATCACCACTCATCTCATTCTGTGAGCAGGGAAACCTCTCATGAAGCTTTCGTATCTATTAAAGGCATACAATCACGGTTTTGTTTACATATTTCATGGTCACACGCATTTTTACATGCACGTATGTACATTTGATGGGTCTATACAAGTACATTGGGTAACGAGCTACATTTTCAATATTAACTGTGAATTGTGTACTGTATAATGGTCTCCGATTTAGAACAAGCGTCAGTTGGATACGTAGCACTATTGACGACCTGTTTACTAAGGCCAATTCATACAGCAAATAAGTTAACCATCTATATTAAAGTATATTTTTTTCAATTCTGGATGCTTTCGAGTTAATAAAAACACATCATTATATATTTATCCTTTATTTGTTTCATGACAACACAACTGCAAATAACGTGCAACTTACATGTAAAATAATCGTAAAATACGGCCATTATT
>JAUTBT010080729.1:0-12895 GCA_032361225.1 Lepetodrilus schrolli | reverse complement strand
ATGCAGTTATCATCCTTGGTCTTGTCAGTACCAGCCGGTGCTCGCAGGTTTACTGCAACATTCAGCGCTACGGTTGCGTGTTTCCTCCTGCCCTAAACTGACAAGTCGTGATATAAAGAATCTTGAAAGCGACTTAAAACACCAATCCAAAAAATAAAATAATAAAATAATAATTATAAACAATCTCTCACATTTAACTACAACCTACGTTACAACCTACATTATATAGGTCTACATAACTAAATGTGATATCATTTTAGAATACTCCTTCACATAAGGACAACTATCCACGGCATAACTTGTTATTAACATCAATCGAAAGTTCATTAAATCAGCGATGCACTTATAGATCAGGAAAATTGTTATCGATATTTAAAACTATGAATCCCATTACTGCTTATCGCCACGCACGTTGAAGGTGAATGCGTCATTCTAACACTGGAACGAAAATCTTACATTAATTCACATTAAGCTCGTGTTTCTGGGTGGTAGTCATGGATACGTGTGGGTGGGGATGAGAGAGAATTAAATTGTTAAACACTAGTGCAAGTATTCTCACTGCCTATGTCAACAATTGACATCACAAATCTACCATGCACGTCAACTTGCACAGGTCGGCTATTTCGATTACGGCAACAGGAAGAACAACCACCGAGTGCCCACTTTAATACAATTGATCAACTGAAAGATCCCATCAGCGAAACGCAACGCCAATGGCTAGAATTGAAGAGCGATAGCCATCTAAGATATGGATGGAACGTTATATAACCATGGTATTGAATGAGTTCCTATCCAGTCCTCATTTTGACGTCGTTGGTATTGAAAGCAAGTGGTCTTTAAATGTACATTAAAAGCGTACGCAATTGTCTTGTGTTTATTTACTCAGCAATCGGCAACCATAGAAAAAACATGTACTTCCTTTGTTATAGCAACTGTTTGCACTGCGAGTGAGCAAAATCCACGTTTTTAAATGATATTTTGAAGCAAAATTGCTTTGCACTGAACTTTGGGTAATCTTTATCGACAGCTGCGTAATGGATAACGCGATGGAACTGACTCATAATCTCGCCAGAAATGAGGCTTGACGTGCGTTAGATGATGAATAGAATGCCACTGTTTTTTTTATTATCTTTCCAATGATTACAAGCATGCATTGGTCTTGCGCTATTCAAGCCAAATTACATCAAGACATGCTTTTAGGCTTGCTTTTGTGTAATTTGAGAAACGTACTGTTGCCGCTTAACATCAGATGACTAAGTATCCAAGTACATTATGTGTACGGTTACTTATTTTTATCTGTTCCTGGCGATGACTATAAGCTGACAGCAGACTTATTGTATGTTTTCTGGCGCATATATACTTACCCATCTACATATATGCAGAAACAATCTAGATATAGATACACGTGCACCAGATGTACGTGAATACAACAATGGACTTGTCAAGCGATGTTAATTCATGGCGTAACCTTTCGAGCTTCAAGATATATTCTCTTAGTAAATATATCAATTAATTCCGCATGAACCAATCTACCATTTCGCTCAAAGACTTACCACAAACTGATATCTAATGATATAGTGTCTATAAACGTCATGATGTCAAATGTTAAATACTAGTAAAACAGTTGACTCAAAACAGCCCACCACAATAGATGTTAAACGTTAAAATGCTATTAAATACCATAATCATGTTATCAGAGGTCGTCCTATGATAACATGAGGTATGTAGAGCACTTCCTAGTATAATATATTTCTCCACATAATTTGATGGTTATCATATGGCGATGACAAGTAGCAGCTCCCTGAGGGTCTCTGTATGCCCTATAGTGGAGCATCTCATAGTTCGTTGTCATATGTCAATGTCAGAATTTCATTATTTTAATGGATATCTTGTCGCAGATTGACATTCACTAACCGAGATTCCACAAGGATAATGAACTGAATTGTATTACCGTGTAGCCTAGTGCACCATCGACAGACCATTCCTGATAATTGTTATGGCTGATGAGTAGTGCTTAAGTACATTTCTGTTAATCAACCTCATCAATTCATTATTAACAACAATCAGATTGGTATTTCCAGGGTTTGTCGCATTCAAAAGACAGATAAATCGTGAGGCTAAAAATAATTGCAACCCGTTAGTCCCCAGACTACGGGGTTTCCCTGAGTGTTGTCTGATGCATGTGTCGAAATGCAACGGAAGTACCGGAAGTACCGGAAGTCCTGATTATGCTGTTCCTACTGTTGCTGTTCCTATCAGCACTTCTGATGGACGTCGTAGACTCTTCAACCCAGCACCCAATACGATCTGTATATCTCCATCGTCGTGAGTTACTTCACATAGTCCGCTTCCACCTTATTGCGGGGCATAGAAATAATACCCCATGAAGGCCACCTTCAAAGAACATAGACCATTGTCTTCCCGGGACCGTCTTGATCAATTAAAGCCCAGTCCGCTCTCAGTTACCGTAATTAAGCCTGAGTGGCGTCTAAAAGCCTCGCTTGATCCCGATCAAGGTTCTGAGGGACAAACAAGGATATCACTAGAAAATTGGATCACTTGGAGAGTTGTCACTATCCCATGTCAATTTCATTGTTTTTCCTTAGTCGTCTCGGTGTAAATAGCGTCATAAATCGCCAAGTTGCATGTGAAGTCTAATATACAGAACTATCATATCTCTATGTTGACGTATATTACAGTATTAATAGCTACGAAGATACTTTAGTTGTAGTATATCTTACACAGACGAGAGAATGGGACGTCTTGGTAGATAATTATGGCAAAGTGGTATCGGAATGAGTAGCGGCAGAACCATTAGTTCCAGTGCAACGACGTCAACAAAACAAATGGCAGAGAATTTAGTGAACTTCTAACACATTATCTGTAATCTTTGTTATCGTTCCTAGAATTTCGCAATCTGTTCCTAGTAATACAAAACATGTAACAATAGATGGACTGATATGCAATTATGTGAAAAACATTTCGACTTCAGACAGTTATTCATACTTGATTACACTATTTGTATTCTGGCTATCGTTAGCATTTATCTTGTAATATTTGTTTCAACGCATATAGTGTTGGACACGTATGTACGCTGCCAATAGTTATGTACTCTTGGCTACTCTAAAGAAACATACTGTCCGTGATGATACTCAGCAAAGCCAAATTGCCAGTGGGGAATACATTATACTCTTGATGGTACGTTACTTCACTAATAGCGTCTATACGTTGTTGCCGAGTCATTCAGCTATATTAAGAAGCCATATGTTGGACCAAACAAAGCAATATTACGTTTTCAACACTGAGCAAACTCGACGGCGGCAGAGGCATGTTAATCCAATGGAAAGACGTCTTCATTTTGCTACAGAATGAAGAGCCATTGCCATCAATACCACGACAAGCGGGTATTTCTAATCATAGCCCGTGGATCCAGACTGTGTAAACACTCGCCATCTGCTCCATAGACGTTGTAACTGATGCAAATTTAGTAGTATTCCCTGCATATTATTCTGTATTCCACAACATATGAATTGTACTTTTCAAATTCCGCATTATTGTTGTCCGTCCCCAATCCTTACTCTTCTACATGTCTTCATTGTATCTCTGCTGCGCGTATTCTCTTTCCTTTTCTTAGAGATGCTATGAATATGTATCAACAAAATACATATTATTATGTTCCAAGTTATATTTATTATGTGATGGTATACCGGAACATAACTTATAGATATTGCACACACTATAATGCGATATGTTATGCATATGTTACCAAATAAACCATTCATCTCGTATGCATTGCAAAATCATCGCGTATTATTTGTAGTACAAGGAGGTATTGCTATACGCTATAGCCGTGGTGCAGGTTCAGGAATGAATATTGACAGTAATTGCCTGGTCTTCGAGGATTGACTACGATGACCACCACATCAACCTCGACAATTAACTGAGTAGAAAGTTATCGGATCGATGTTATTAATGTCAATTCCATCCATGGAGTGCATCAATTAACGTCTTCTATGTCAAGGAAATACTCCACTCGACTTTTCAGATTAAGCAACTCTAGTTAAAGACAAACGAAGCGTGTGTGGTATATATGTTGAAAGCATTACCTATAGCTCTGACTGAGAGTAAAGCCAGTCAATTTGACGTGTTCCGATAAACAAGGCCGTTAAACACAAAAAACGGCGTTTGTGTTATTGGCATAGTGGTTTGAAAGCATTGCGAATTACTTCTTTCTTGCACAAGAAGAAACCACGTTTAAACGCTGCCGAGGTAAAGTCGATGGCGCGATATCGCCGTATCTATAGGTCAGGGGGTCTGAGGCAAAATATGCATGAGATTGCAATCCTGGTGGATTAGTGAGATATCCTAGTGTATGTTCCAATTCCGTGGCACCATCGGACAGGATGTCACCGTCCTTTGATGGTCAGTTCGTCAATAAACGTGTCATTGACCGGCTGGCATCCAGGACAACATGGCTGGCCTGAGCCATCCTGTACGAAACAGCATAGATCTGCGGTAATATTATCTCCAATAGTTAACATAATGTAGACGACAGCTAACGTTAACCTAAGGTTACCCTAGAGTTACGCCGTTTTGTACAGGAAGGCTGGAGTTGTTTCTTCAAACGTATCAGAAGTTAACTGCTACGGCTTATAAATATGTCATTCGTCTACGATAATAAACGACCTGAACGTCGAATCATCATCCTAATTTGACTGATGTAGCAATATACTAAAGAGTAGTATATGGTACTGCGTATCTGTTCCCCGCCGACGTCCAGTCAACGTTATGTATTAGTCAGTATCAGAGATACCATTTAATAAGTAATTATGTATTCACCCGGTTCCTGGAAAATTTATACTTGGAGTTCTAAAGTGACAACATAATGATGACGCAATTCACAACATTCGGAATTTGCTTTTTGATTAGTATAACTCTGAAATATGCACGTTTACATATACTGGATACTTATTTTGCATGCCGAGTATAGGAAGGAACTATGCGGGGAGAGCTGATTGGTCCTTCGATATCTCATTGCATAAATTAAGGAAGTGATTAGCATATAGAGAACGCACATCTGGTGTATATAGTTTCGTTAATTGATTGTACTGGAATAAATATAAAGTTGAAAGCCAACCTTCATGTATAGCTGATGCGTATTAACTATTTACCGGGTCTTTAAATACAGTATATAAAGAGGAATGCATGTTTCACTAGATTTAATACGGACCCAGTACTAAACAAATAGTTATTAGACTAGATGCAATTGCAACTAACGGTGGCAGATGACGCAACTAACAGTGCCAGATGACAGTGGCAATGTCAGACAGACCTACATTTATACGGTAATTTTAACCGCATGATCTACCTACCCCGTTAAACAGCCATTAAGTCAGCATTATCTAATGGATTGATTAATTACCGGCCGCTGATAGAAGACATACATGCACGGCTTAATTAGATGGATAGAAACCAACCCAATTGTAATTTCGTAATAATAATGGAACTTTTCAGAAGTCTGCGCGTGTTATATTGTATTAACTCTAGTAAAATTGATTTCGCAGCATGTGGAACTAAACGTGGATAAAGTATCGAATCCCGGAAATTGATCAATGCACGCAACAACAAGCGAACAAAATTAGAAAGAGACATTATTTCGTCTCTTCTCAAATAGGTCGATTTTTAATATACATTTTTCTATTATTCATAACGGGGAATCAATCTATCAGTTTTAACGGTTCATTTTGACATCCGTTGACTGGTTAATGCTTAGGCGAATATCGGTTGTTAAAATGTCGATAACAAATTGATGCAATGTGTAATAATGTACTGGACTCGTGGTAGCGCGTTATTATGATTACATTAATGAATAAAAAGTGTAGATCCATCTTTTCGCCATCCATTGTGTTCTAATTGTATGCATGAATAATAATGTATTTCTGCTTTGGATATATTTTCCAATAGCTAAACAGAACTTCATTGCTCAGATTTAGTAACAACGCTGACCTTGACCATAACACGTTTTAAAGTATGACTGGTTGCTTCATATACATCATTACTATGTGTCCACATGTTTTAAAGGCTACCAGTGTCTCATTATCTAGTATTCAATATAGAAAACATATGCTAGACTGATAGAATCTAAAATTATAATGTAAACCCACCAAAAGTACAGATTTGACATACACTTTAATCTTCCTAATATAACATCGTAATGAAATGCTACAATAAGGACTTTATTGCAGAGAACTGCTGTAGCTACCATTGATTTGTAAGTCAAATTTTACGGACCCGCTACAAATGAAGGTCCATTGCATTAACTCTCTCCATTCTGAACGCAACCGGAGATGCCCTAAAGGGTTGTACCTGTGCCCAATCCAGCAGGGAGAGGGTCAAACACCTTTATCTCTACCACATTTGAGCATATAGCTAAAACTATTGTAGCGGTCAAAATGGTTTGTGCGACCAGACTTACATTTGTAACGTGTCCATAAAGTTTGACATTACAAGCTATGACCGTTCTGAGCAACGGGGCTCGTGGCGTTAACTGCGTGATTGACGTTTCGTATTTCAGCTAGTGTAAAATGAAGTCAAGTGAGTGGGGAGCTTCTTCATGAGTACATGTACTACTGGCCTTTGATGTGATGAACTTCCGGTGTTCTATATACGTCGTATACATCTTATCACAGGAACCAGTACTTGCCTGAACAATACAAACAGGATAGAATTTGAATTAAAGGCACACTCCTTGGAAATTATCGTCATTTCAAGACTAATTTACATAATAGTTAACATTTCCGTAAGGGCGTCACAAATCTTAATATTAGTTAGATCACCTGCGTGTATGAATAATCTAATGTGAAAATGGCTTCAGATTTTAATCCAGATTAAATAATTTAACGGTTTATATTCCGTGAACATTTGAATATTTGAACTATTGAATAGAAACACTTTCTTAGCAATTACTCTTTCCAGGTGGCATTCCAAGACACGATGTACTATGATGACAGTGTGCTTGTACAACGTTATTAACGACGTACGGAACCGTTCGTCGGAACATATGGATTAGAACAGTTAGAACTACCATTGTAAAAACGAAGTTAGTCTGTCTAACCTGATACCTCGCAATATTCCTGCAGAATTCGCACAGCATTCATAACTCTTATGCCAATACTGACTGGTGAAGTCATGCCACTATATTTGGACATTCATTGACCAATAGCGAGGAAAGCACAATTGGGGGCTAATAACTTACACAAACTCTGAATAGTCGACACATTTATTTTCTCATCATGACGTTTAGAGTCTTTAAGGATGGATATACCTTGATATAAGTTTAATGTTATCTTAATTATTAGTTATTAATATAGTCAAAAAATATATAAATACAGGCTTACCTACATGTACGTTGGAATAAGGTGCCCGCTATTCATTTCCAACGGGACAATATGTTCAAACAGAAGGTTTGTATCTGATCACTAGAGCATGCGAATGCGCCTTGATTATATGCAACACATCAGTTTGGTCTAATTGGGAGAATAGGTTATTCAATATCGTTAGTTTACTCTCACCTCCTGTTATTTAGATCAATAACTAGTCTGCTAATAGATAATAGATTAGATTATTTTTTCTAAAACAGGATGTAGCAAAATAGCTCCTCTCCTCGAAATAGATTATCGCATTTATTTCTAGCGCTGAAACAGTTGCCACTTTTAGCTAGGTGTTCAATTACTTTGAAATCTATTCTTCCATCTCGACAGAATTGAATGCAACCTACACCATGTTTGTCAGCTTGTCATAAGAATTTATCTTAGTTACAATTCATGTTATCCACCTACATCTTAGGATTGCATTAAATACTCATTTCGTATTCATAATCCGTTTGCAGCTTGTCGAGAGATTTTATTTTTTTTATCATTCTAATGATGTTTCTTTTTACAACATAAAATTAATCTTCATAAATATAGAGTATATGCATTTTGTATACAGCCAACGCATAAAAGGACTATCGCATTAATATTTCCCCCTTCAAAGACTCATTCATATCCTCATATATTTTTCTGGAAAGATTATTTGCATCGCCTGTCAAATAATAAAGATATGACCCTTTTAGCGTTGCCGATAGCTTATTTCACGGTCCAAATCGCTTTGTACCACCTTCCAAGAATGTTAGCAAAATGCACGGTGCCTTAGTCCATGCACAATCCATCATACAGGATGTTAACGAGGACTCGCAAAGTCCCGCGAGATTCGGCGAGACGTTTGTACTACATTGCCGTGGTTATTGGCGGGAAGTATCGCGCCATTACTACATGGATTTTTCACTCATTTTGCAATCAAGGCCACGTCTATCGATTAGTAATCAACTTGATTGCACCACTTTCTTGTCCGGGAACTGTCATATACAGAAATGTTTACATCGCCTTAAATCACAGCAGACAGACTTCTGATGACTTTATTCTCCATGCCACATAGATCTTCCCCCATCACAACGACAGTAGCAGCGGAAATTGTACAAAAGCTCGTTTGTTTGCGTTGAAATTAGCGGGAAATGATCCGTGGTCAGGCATATATTAATATACGTGACCCATCTAACAGAGACAGCCGACGGGCCGAGTCAGTAATTAATGCTCTTGCAGTTATCAGAAATGCTTGTATTCACTGTCTATTAATGCCTTGTACAGACGTACGACTGAAATATCATTATTGTGAAACTCGACGACTTAAGGCGTTTTGTCGTGCTGTAAATTTGACCTTCAAATTAAACAAAAAATACTTCAGAACAGACCCCCTCACTATCATTATATTTTAGGCCTACGTTTACTAGGTTTAAGAACCGACAATACAGTCGAATTTAACAATAATTGTATTTTAGTTTTACGATTTACTAGATATAAGAACCGACAATACAGTCGAATTTCACAATAATTGTATTTTAGTCCTAAGGTTTACTAGGTATAAGAACCAACAATACAGTCGAATTTCACAATAATTCTATTTTAGTCATACGGTTTACTATGTATAAGAATAGACATGTACAATACAGTCGAGTTTCACAATAATTTTATTTTAGTCCTACGGTTGTACTAGGAATGACATGACAATACATGACCTTACAGCGTGACTGTCATAACGTGGCTGACCTCTGGAACAGACATTTCTGATCAATTTATTGTTGTTAAATATACGAGAGGAAGAACGCATCGTCCTACAACTTGATACAACTTACTACTTCGGCGTAGAAGATCCACATAGCAACCATATTGTTAGTTTAAAATAAAATGGGCGCACACCTTAAACTATGTATATAGTTTGACGTATAATATCATAGATATCTCGACTTCTTACGGTGGTTACATGTTGAAAGTTCATTTCGTTGGAAAGTGACGTCAAAACAGATGAACACATTCAGACGTACAAAAAAGTGTAAAGAATTGCTAATCTACAAGAACAATGAGGATAAGAGCTGTATTGCGGTGCTAATGCTATTTTTGATGTTTCTAAATACACTATATATGTAGCAGCGTTACAGATATATCTCACTTGGAACAGATTAACCCGAAAGTCACTCGAACAAACTCAATCAATGCGTATGCATGCTAGTATCTAAATGTGTTGTTGAATTTGTATAAAGTATATACTACCAGTTATACTGTAGACTGCAAATAAGTGGTAGGCACATAGGATAGTCGGCATAGGGCTACAATGCCGTGGCGGTAGATTTGATCATTCAATCTGGCCACAGGCAATTAAAGCAAGCCATTATATTCTTTTAATAAATGAGATCTAATATTTAAAAAATATATAATTAAAACAAGGGACCCATCGACGACATACAAGATATCTTTTATGTCGTCGATGGGTACCTTGTTTTATATTTATTTCTGTATTTTTTTCCCCTAAGTTATTAAAAGAAATTAATGGCTTGCTTCAAGTGCCTGTGCTTTGGCCTACTGGTATTTGAGGTATACATTTTAGACAGCAAATCTTTTTAAAAAACAGTACCGAATAGATAATCGAGAGTAATAACAAACACACAGGTACACTGCAAAATCAAGTCCTTTATGGCTTAAATTCATTGTTATGCCTAAAACATAACGTTCACAACGTACAAGTATTCAGCATATTATATTGCTGAAGTTCCAGAATCAAGACGTCATATTTAGACTTACCACTTTAATCTATTTTTGTACGGCTTTTATATGCGCTCTATATTCCCAGTGACAATTCCCAGAATACATATATTTGAATTTGATGGTTCTTAATTGCTGTTTAGGGCGAACTACGTTGATATATTTACAAGCCTATGAAATTCTAGATCGTGTTTGACGGAGCAATGACTTAAATGCATTTATCTCAGGGTTTGGCAGCCCGTAGACAAATTTATGATATATTTAAGCCAGCAATTACTGGCACTCTTAGATACTGACATTTGTCTTATCGATACATTTAACAATATTAACCACTCTCGCCAACATTATACGTTGCTTAGAAACGTTATCGATGACGTCACGAGAAGAGGAGAGGTAACCCGGCTGTGTTTTACAGCAGAATTGCTGTTATTCCAGCAATAAAAAATAGTACTCCGGTCCATGTAAACACCTCTGATGTACAGAACTCCAGTGGGTTAACGGTAACACCGTCTGGCCAGGGGTTCAGTGATAATTCCTGTTCAAGAGAAATATAAAATTTAATGTTATCAGCGTGCGTTGATAGTGCGTACTCTACAGGCTCTGAACATGACTATGTAACGCGAATCCTCAAACACTAATATCCGGTGTCTCCTTACATAGACATAGCGTAGGAACTGTCACTGCTTCTTTGTGTACGAGGATGTGTATATCATGCACATGTAGCTGCATATACATGTGCCATCCTCGAAATACAGACCACATGCCTACTTAACATCCATTGACGAATTAGTCATATGGTCGTCTGTGTTTCGAAGATGAGGCTTACACCTGCTAATAGATCGGCGTACATACGGGCATGCAGTTTGGTCACTTGCGGCACGACCTCAATTTCACGAAACCAGTTTGTTCGTAATCCTTGTTATATATAGCTGTCAACAGTATGGAGATGTACATTTTCTGTACATTCGTAACAGAAAGTATATATTAATCTAGAATTTGATAATGGGATACCATAATCCTGAATTATTTCGGATAGCGCACATATGAAAATTATACAGAATAGTTAAAAATAATTTCGTAAATATATTTACTCTAACAAGATGACATCTGACTCACAGAATGCAGTTGGGAATCCGATAAATGATTTCTTCCTTGATGTACAATGTCGATAAGCTTGCAGAAAAACATTAAATAACTAATTTGTCTGGTTATACACTGCGATTGCTACTAGAATAACATTTAGCTACGTGACGGGAAGCATGAATATGAGAATAATTTAATCATATTTAAACATCGTAATTGTGTTGTCTGATACATTATATTCGCGAAAAAGACCTGTTAAACAAAAAATACAATATATTCACAATATGGTTTTACTGTGAGCTTAGTCATGAAACTAGTCCTGGTAAAATACCAATGGTCGACGGGGCATCAATTGCTTTGCTTAATTTAGACTGGTTTGTTGTTGTTTTTAATTATAGAATATCCTGCATATGATATGCATATGCGAACAGATTTATTTTACACGACGGCAATGAGGAGATGACCTCCAGACATCATCCCAGGTTATAAAAACAGGTTCCATCCACTGAACATTCACATAAAACTGGTCAAGCGACCAAAAAAGATCAAGCAGCAAGATGGCTCGGCGGACTGTAGAAGATGTGGTAAGTCAGGGTTCACCTTAAGGAAATAGCTGGTCTTCTCTGGAGGATGAACATAAATATTTGTAGAGGAAAAACAGATGGGTGTTGTGTCCGTTGCTTGTGGACTCTTGTGAAGCCATACTGCAATAGTACGTCCTGCGTTTAGCTTCCTTGATATAGAGAACCTCACACAGAAGCCAGAAACACACACCGTGGGGATCATTGCTTTATATTTAACATTTTTATATTCTGATGTATTGCACATTTCCGAAATGAAGATCCTATCCTCGGCCGAGCTGAATGCTTTAATGTATCTCCATGGAAACATATTACCTGTCTTGGAGCTGTAATAAAATTTAAAATGCATTGACTGCTGATCGGATTATGTTCAAATGTTGTGTGATCGTATAGGTCTTGAGCCAGCTTTCCGGCACATAGGAATACTCATAGCGGATTTCATATTAAAATTGATCACCTTTGTGGTATTAAAACGTCCATGCTATATTCCGTCCACAACCACATAGATACGTCCTCGAATCCCCGGCCATTGTGCCTACTTAAATCCTGTAATGGCCAGGGATTCAAGGATGATATAGATATAGAACGTCTCTGATTATAAAAACATCGTATACGATAATCCTGGAATAAGGCGATAGTAGTTCTTCGATACCACCTGTCTGAGGCAATGATGGAGCTCCTCGTCATACATGCCCACCTATATAGCAAAACGCAATCGCCACTGCGGGACGAACGATCCTCTGATACAACCAAATGTCAGATCGTAGTATCCAGTCGGGGTTCTGACATCAGTTTCTGCATTTGGAAATCATTTACTTCTTGAGAGGTATATGTTACCACACCAGACATGTAGATAATCCCTTAGCTATGTAGGGGACATCTCCCAGATTCAATCTATACCTCACATATAGGTTGCACCCCAGTTGTGCAAGCTATACCTCACATGTGTAAGTACCTCAATTGTGCAATTGAAACAGTTTATTTTGCAGCTAACTTAATACAGCAATCGTAAATTAATGTCTGCTAACTATTAACTCAGAAACATAAAACGTCCGTCGTGACTCAAATATAACATAATATAAAGCTAAGATATATATA
>JAUTBT010080718.1:7500-12895 GCA_032361225.1 Lepetodrilus schrolli | reverse complement strand
GAACTAGCAGTCGAAAACGTGTACATTTCACGAGAAACACAAAAAGACGTAATCAACACTGTTGATTATGGAATCGTGACTACACACTAGATATCCACCACGCATATTGAATAATGTTTTTTATGCAACATAGTCAAACAGAAACGTTCTAAATTATCACAATTTCTTATAGCATTTATGTACTTAGACGTAGTTCCCCAAACCAGGCTAGATGCTATGTAATCCTAGACCCTATTATCAGTTGCATCTGTCAGCAGGGGGTACCCTGACCAGGAGGAGGGGGACAGGAGGCGATGTCCACATCGGACCACATTGTGATTCCACCAGCACAATCACAGACAAGACTAGATGTGGTATTTTATATGTATTCATTATATAATAGCATTACATTAAATATATATTTAAACAGAAAAATACTACGATCTGACATTACATGTGAATGAATACAAAGATGTATCTTTGAATTCAAAACCCTAATACATACAATAAGGTATGTACATTAACTTCTTTCATAATTCATAAAATGGCCATGTTCGTATTTTTAGGGCGATTAATTTAGGTGTTCGAACTATTAGAGGGTTCGAATTAATATAGAAAATATATTGAACAATGAATATTTCTGATAATGTTCTAACCGGCTGTAGAATGGAGGTGAATTGATCAACTGAACGTGCGTGTTATTTCACCAGACATCTGTAATATTTAACGTAAACTCATAAAAAAATAATTGATTAGACATTGTCGTGCAGTTTTTTACAATACTTTCTGCTTTTTCTTTATTAAAAATAACTACTATGATGATGTTATGGCCATATTCTTTATTAACTACAAGCTGGCTCTATTAATGATTAGACAGTGTGAGTTGTAAGAGCTTATATTAAGTAGCATAGTACAAATCAATTCACATCTGGAGTTTGGCTAAAGACACCTATTAACCCTTTACATACGTCCCCCAATATTTCAACAATGTATATTATCTTTATGAAACATTAGAATTGAACGATATACGTAACATGTAGTTGGCGACGGCTATGCATATTTTCAATCGTGGTCCTGTGAGTACGTACCAGCTGGTATTGACGAAGCAATGTCAACGACAACGACGGCAAATTATTGTAATTGGAACTTCAGTTCAGTTCAGTCCACGGTTTACTACGTTTGACCACTTTAAGAAACTTTCCAGATACGCGTTAGATGTTCCACAGCTGCTGCCAGATAGATATGAGTGCGGTCAAAGGTGTCGGGTATACCAACAGCCTCATTCTTGGTCTGTCGATCAGTACCAGCCGGTGCTCGCAGGTTTACTGCAGCATTCAGCATTGCGGATGTTGCGCGTTTCCTCCTGTCCTAAACTGACAAACCGTGATATAAGTGAAAGAATATTGGAAGCGGCTCTAAAGTACTATTTTTTTATACAGGAAGATGAACAGGCATTGTCACACCATTAGGATTTTTACATCACTCATTTATTATTTACAGGAAAAAAAGGTGTATATAGAAAATCTACTCACGTCTCACGCGTCCATAGCGCAGTAGAGCTACAGACCGTGACCATTACTTGAATGCAGATCGTTCGCCGCGGATCCTTAAGATGACATTCAAACGCTTGTAATTCATAAATAGGTATGATTTCCGCCCGCAACCCCCTCCCTTTTCTTCCATTCCATTCACGTGTGTGTCATTTTATCACATGCAATGATATCCGCTACAAAAATTTGTGTTATGCTTTCATGTGTTCCCCAGTAGCGCAGTCATAAATTTCCAGGGGCTTTCTGTTGAACATTTCAAGCGCCATCTTGTCTTAAACAAATTAAACAAATAAATGTTCGTTTGGGGCACCATATGCAAATTTGGAGTCGCAAGCAGATCACAAAATAGAGATACGGAACCGTAGTTAACTCGACTATCAACGTACGTGGTATTTGAATTTACAGCTGTGCATAGCTGCTTACACAAATGTGCATGATCGTTACAGAGTACATACTAATTGCGTGCTCTGTGTATGTGCGCGTGTGCATGTGTGTGTGTGGCGCGCGTGTGTGGTCCGCGTGTGTGTGTGTGTGTGTGCGCGTGCGCGCGCGCTTCCATACATTCAACAATATATAGTTGATAGCTACTCTACTCTACATTCTGCATTAGTAGCCAGATCCAAGTCAGTGTATAATATTAACCCTTAGAGTGGCAAGATCATCTTTGGACGCAATATTCAAGCTGATAAACACTAAAATGATCCAATGTTAGAACATGCCACTTTGTAGATGCTTTGTATTGTTTTCCCTAGTTAGTAATATTATGTGTAATAGGAAATAAACACATTTCTAGATTAGAAAATCTGTTTAAAGAATTATATTTGTCGAGGAAAGATGGAATATGCAATAACATGATTTGTAACCTTTGAGCACTTACAAAGATGACCTTGTCAATCTTTAATAATTATATCGTATTCACTAATTTATAGTTTATTATGTATAGAGAGTTAATTTAGCATCGATGTTCAGAAGGCATTTTCACATAGTAAATATTTACACACTACACACGTCTATGAAGTACTGCCGGTCAATATTGGTAATGTTCTGGAGTATAACACATGTATATTGTATTTGTCTACGTTGTGTGAATCGAGTGCCGCTCTTGATTTATTGATTTAAATCTCTAAAGTTCTAGTATAATTAGTAACAGATGGCTGTAAACTAATTCACATATCTGATAACCTGAACGTTCTGGAAAAAAAATGGTTTTAAATGGTTAGTACTTTTCGCAGTAGATATCGCTTTCAAATAACAAGCGATATCTACAGCAGTAGATATCATTTGACCCAGTTCTTGGTTTATTTGATTGTTTATTTGATTGTTTATTTGATTGTTCAACCATTGTGATCGCTACAGTTGTGATGTCGTAGCATTGCTATCATTTCCCAAGTCCGACATCCGACGTTCTATCACTGCCCATCAAATAGGGTTTCATTCTCCTTCGTATTGGAAACCATAGCACGTATGTTTGAAAAAGAACCATGCATGAAATGAAATCGAAAACAATAGACAGTATCCCTACATGTGTGGCATGAGCTGTAATAGATATCAGTTTATCATCGGCAATCAATTTAAAGGTGGTATTTGACCCTCTTTCCACTTGTTGCCTTCATTTGCAAGGGTCGAGGCAAGGATCTAGTACATTTTCAATTGTAAGTATAGATAGTTCTTACCTCTCTATACTTTGTTCCAACATGTAAATTGTGCATGATGACATATAGTTGTATAATGCTAACGCAATTGGACACATCCAGGGTCATCAAGCATCTGCTAGCTACGTAATCTATTTTCACAAAGCACTGTGACCAAGCTTATATGTCATTGTATGGACAGTTGGCTGTCTCTGTCATCATGTGTATACACACTTGTTTGTGACTAGATACTGTAAATCATGTGTATACACACTTGTTTGTGACTAGATACTGTAAATCATGAACTATACCCCCAAGTTAAGTTATCACGATACCACAACCAGACAATCATGACGACAATCAATATCTCTTCACTGACCTTTACGCATTCTATTTAAACATATATATTTTTAATGAGCTAATTATCTTAATATGCTTAATTTCTTTCATGCTACTTTATCAATGTCTTTGTCAATACAGAATCTTTAATATTTCTTTTCCACAGAACTCCCGGATTCTGCTATGAAAATCATCATAAGAAAAGGATTCGTTCTTGCATTCGTACTAATATGTTGGATAACGATAGCTATTTTGTCAATTTATCGCCGCGTCATTGTAGATCCAGCTTACACACATGTGCTGAAGAAACTATACCGTGAGAGAAATAGTGATGTAATTGGCCAACAGTCCGTATTTGACCCCAAGTGGACATACTCCTTGACTTCTTCTCTGTGCACAAACAGCACCGATGAAGAAATGTCCGAGGATTTGTTTTGCATGGTGTGTATTATTTTATGGAGTTCTAGAACCGTTATATTACTACAATTTATCACAAAACATAGAGTCTGGGAGTAAAATAAATCCAAGCTATAAACATAAATATTTCACTAGTGAAATAACATGATGGAAAAATCACAAAATGATGATGACGCACTATCTTTAGAGCTTCTTGGTACTTAATTTATCGAATATAAAGTTAAAACACATTTGTCTATATTTATTAATATTTACTTGGAACTATATTTTGGCTGCGTGCTTTAATACAGTTTCCATGACCTTTGCCTATAATATAGTGTTCGTGAGTGAAAACTGTTATTACGATCGTTTCTACAGTTAACGTTATGTGATAACTAGATCTTGCATTCGTGTTCATATTATACCAAATTTATTAAACCCGTTGGCAAAAAATAATAATATTCTCGGCAGAGCATCGCATAATATCAGTGTTTGGCTGGACAGAAACTCGGGTCAGAGATATTCTTAGATTTTCTTGGAAAATATTACCTGGCTACAGTTTGCACCTTTCAATAAATTGATGCCTAAAATGCTATTGTCTTCGGTAGAAAAGACCGACATTCTTACCAAACTACAAAAATCCATGTTGGAAATACCTCGACGACGACGGAGAAGAACAGGTACAGTGTATGCCGTATTTCCAACTGCTGGGCGCCGACAAGTGTGGTTCCACGGATTTATTTGATAGGATTCTGCAACATCCGGAAATAGAGCCGTCGATATGTGCAATTCAAAAGGAATGTTACTACTGGTGTTGGCATAGATATGGTGAGTTGGACGAGTAATACATCGCATTGCTTTATTATTATTATTAATATTATTATTATTGTGTATGCTATTCTTATTACTATTTATGCAAAACTACTGTTAGCATCCACGTTTTCGGCGTGCGCACATTTCGACAAAAGTCACTTTTCTGTTGGCAACGCTTTTCTTCAGTAAACGAAAACAGAAATTGTCGTTGATTTTTGAACGATTTCATTTATGCCAGATAGTTTATACGCAGTGTTAGTTAAGACAGATAACAATTAGTGAGGTAGAAACCAAAATAGCAACAATGAAATTTGGAGAGTGGAAATGTTAAAAACACTATTAAAGCGTCATTGACATTGCACACGCTGAGTATTGTACTGGGGTTTGGGTCATAAACAGTCTACTGGGGTTTGGGTCATAAACAGTCTACTGGGGTTTGGGTCATAAAGAAAACGTGGCTTTGGATTTTAAAAAAATTAATATAGACCTCGTGGTTTTTTTTAACCAATTGAGTATATTAGTATATTATCAATTAAAAAAACACACAGAGTCTATTTAAATGAACACGACTATGTGTTAGGCAATATTTACAAAATCCACAATTTGCACTTTTTTTTGTGTGTTTGCATTTTAGGAATATGGATGTTGAAGAACAACGTGCCTTACAGAAAAACTTTTAAAAGCTAC
>JAUTBT010080718.1:0-2500 GCA_032361225.1 Lepetodrilus schrolli | reverse complement strand
TTCCAACGTGGCTCGTGGTGATCAGCATTATTATACATAGACTATTTTCCATGACGTGAACTAGACGTGAACGGTTGAGGAATTATTAATAGGTGATAATATAATATTGCCTGTTGGTTATCATGTTATGTTGCCCATAGGGGATATAGACTATTGTCCATAGGTAATCATATAGGAGAACTATACTTGAACGGTTGAGGAATTATTAATAGGTGATAATATAATATTGCCTGTTGGTTATCATATTATGTTGCCCATAGGTGATGTATTATATTGCCCATAGGTAATCATATAGGAGAACTATACGTGAACGGTTGGGGAATTATTAATAGGTGATAATATAATATTGCCTGTTGGTTATCATGTTATGTTACCCATAGGGGATATAGACTATTGTCCATAGGTAATCATATAGGAGAACTATACGTGAACGGTTGAGGAATTATTAATAGGTGATAATATAATATTGGCTGTTGGTTATCATATTATGTTGCCCATATGTGATGTATTATATTGCCCATAGGTAATCATATAGGAGAACTATACGTGAACGGTTGAGGAATTATTAATAGGTGATAATATAATATTGCCTGTTGGTTATCACATTATGTTGCCCATAGGTGATGTATTATATTGCCCATAGGTAATCATATTATATTGCTCACATGTGATCATATAGGAGAAATATATATATACGTGGCAATCAACATTATATTGCCATGCATATGTAATGGGTGGAGGTGGAAAGTGTGATCTTCTACATGGAAGAACGATATTAAACTCGACCTTGTATATCAAATACCTGCGATTTGTAAACATGTGCAATTTGTAAAGACTATTTACATTTTCATCCAGTCTCATGATGCTAAAATCCTGCGTTGATTCCTGTATATAGGGAGCTTTACATAGCAGCACGTTTCAATTTTTGGTTTGTATAATTTGTATATCGGAGACCACAGCGCTTTCGTAGAAATCAGTGTGAAATTACGAGAGCGCCATGGTCGACAGAGGCAGAGCTTCATGAAAGAACCAATAATTGCGGTCAAGTAGAGTCCATCATTAAAAATTAACCAGTTGCACTTAACACCATTCAACGTGTATGACAATTAAGTCCCGGGTGTTGATGTTGACATAACTGTTTGATATCTTCCCTTGATGTGGAAGATAACAAAACTTGGTGTCAGATGAGAACTGAATGTATATATTTGTCTGGGACGGGAAGACATATGAGAACATTCCTTATACGGCATGCTAGATCAACCTTTTGTTATTACCTTTTAAAAGTGTTAGCAAAATATATAGTTATTAAAAGGTCATATATATAATGCGTCATGGAGCGGGAACCAGCCCGGCGTGAAACATCAAAGCCTATCTAAATCCGAATTATGTTTTAAAACAAATCGTATTAAGAAAAGGTTGTCGCGCCAAATCTACTTACGTATTAAGAAAAAGTTATCGCGCCAAATCTACTTAAAGATGATTTGCTTTAATTCTAACGTCAGTTTTATATCCAGCCAAGCGTACGTATCAGGATAGCAAAGAAATAGGATCTGTGGAAGATTTTAGTTTCTTTCCCCACTCACCAGCAAGGGAAGCGCAGTGGCCGTGGATCCGCTTACATATATACTGCCGATAGAGCTCACACTTTCGACAAATATAGTAAATTACAAACATGTTTTGTGTAGATTTTTAAATATATATACACACACATTATATATATATATATATGTTATTACCTAAGGATGTGGTTGACAGTCCGTGATGTATAATCAATAGCTAACTTTATGCAGGTACTGTATGTATACACTGCATTTTAATGATTGTACACAATACGTAAGTTATTGATTGGTTTCACGGGTTGATATAAATGTTGCTATAAACACAAGGGATGGGTAATGAGAAGTACTATGTGACGTCATATTAAGATATAACATTACTCAACAAATGTATGGGTCGCCAAATGTTTTGTGCGAAAGCTTTCTACCAAATTTCGGAACTCTACTTGAGGAATTTGGTGCCAATTTTCTTCCAGTATATCTGCATGCGTGTTCTTGGAGAGTATCTAGAGCAGGTTTTATACCTTCCAAATTGTTCGTAAGTTGAAAATAATATAAAGCTGAATGTACTAGTATATGTCAGAAAAGGCTACTGGCCTTTAGGTCATTTGGTTGCGTATTGGTATATCGAGTAACATTACCTATTGTTATATTTGGCTGTTCATAACTGAATACTATACTAAACACTTTTCTACCAAGGTATTTTTGCACATATTTATGCATTATAATACCTAATTCAGTGTATATAACCTATTGGCACTGAATTTAGTTAAATACATAAAAGCAAGCTTCCCGCCCCGGGGGGCCCCGTCATCAATGTTCGCGAAAGTTACCTTTCTGACGCGATAGTGATAGGATGCGCTGTCCGTAGAGTGGCAATGCAGTTATCATCCTTGGTCTTGTCAGTACCAGCCGATGCTCGCAGATTTACTGCAACATTCAGC
>JAUTBT010080707.1:0-12896 GCA_032361225.1 Lepetodrilus schrolli | reverse complement strand
ACTTGTCAGTTTAGGGCAGGAGGAAACCCACAACATCCGTAGCGCTGAATGTTGCAGTAAACCTGCGAGCATCGGCTTGTACTGACAAGACCAAGGATGATAACTGTATTGCCACTTTACAGACATCGCATCCTATCAATATCGCGTCAGAAAGGTAACTTCCGCGAATATTTATACCGAGCCCCTGGGGCGGGATTTGAACCTGGAACCTTTGGCTCCGACGTCCAATGTTCTACCACTGCGCTGCCACCCGCACCCCATCTGCATACTCCCCAAGATGTTAAGATCGGCGCTTGGTGTGTACAACTGTGTGTGACCCATGGGATACTACTCTACACTGCTAGATAAAGTTGTGTATGTGTGAAATATTCCTGCTGCGTCGTAAAGCACTAATTCAATCATAATGCTAGATAGTACTGTAGATAGTCTTGTAGGTGATGTTACAAACCCCTGTTTGGTACTGTCACTCAAAAACTACTCAACCCAGGTCACTCAAATTTGGCACAGTATTAGGAAATACTTGTACCCAACCAGTTCCAATATTACAACTGCGTAGATCGCCGAATAAAAGTTCTGTCTATTTAACTTCTTACTATTTCACTTCACACTTTTGGTAAATATGTTGAGGGGTGCCGTTCTATCATGTAACAGTGATTTAAATATATTCGAACACCAATGACAATTGGTCACATGACAATATCATGAATATTCCTATTGTCTATGTACTGACAGTTGAAACAAATATCGTTATCAACAGTTATATCACACAGGTTTTATTTATGTAGATGCATACTATCTCATTAATAAGCGTTACTAATACCTTCACTTGGAAAGTGTACACAAACACCCATTTATATCCATATTCAAGTATACATGTACTTGCCATGCTTCATAAAACTCATAATGTGTCGTCATGAACATTGTGAAGACGTATGACAGTTCGTGCAATACAGAAGATTCGTTGAGCCCGGGGATGGTATCAAAACATGCATAGAAATTATAATGTGACTCTTTCGATGCAATACTTCTATTCGTAGAGGTACAATTCGTGAACTTACTAGTATTATGGGAAAACAAATATATGACCAACTCGTAAGTTGAAATACGTTCTCCTTTATGATCATGACCTCGATATCAAAATAAACTATGCAGAACTTTCCTTGCTTAAATTTCTTCTGAGATGACCCTTATTATTGACTGATGAATCTCATGTGGCCAATTGTCATTGGTGTTCGAATATGTAAATCGCTATTACACGGCACCCCACCACATACTTAGCAAAAGTGCGAAGTAAAATAGTAATAGGTTAAATAGACAGAATTTTTATTTGGCGATCTACGAAGTTGTAATTTTGGAATTGGCAGGGTATATGCATTTCATAACTCTGTGCACAATTTTAGTAACCTGCGTAATACAGCTATTGAGTAACAATACCAAACAGGGGTTTGTAGCATTACCTGCCCGACTATAGCAGAGAGGTGAAGTGGGTTAGTCACGCATTTAAGCACATACATTAATCAAATACCCCATGCCCTAACTACTATAGATCTCTAAACTACTTACTTGAGGAAGTCGTCCGTGTTGATGTTGCCTAGCAGCCGTGACTTGGACAAGGCTTCCTCTTGGTTTCGCTTTAACAAGGGGAGATAATCATCACAATCAGAACAGGACAGTTACACAAAATGGCATGCTAAACTATATACAAGTGTATCTATTATCCGTTGAGAAATGTATTAGGGGATAGAACTGTGATGTAAAAACTGTAATTATGTTAGTTAATTAAGCTTTGATATAAAAAAAATGTTACTCATTGGAGTGAGTGAATTATTGTTTTACGTCACAGCGCGAATCTTTCACCCATACGTGACTACTCATTACAGAATATATATCATAATTGGGAAAAAAAAGTTAACAAACCAACTTACCAAATCCTCTCATGTGTATTGACATAAATAATGTTCCTATATTTCAACAGTTTAAAAATATTCACCCTATACATACTTACCAAAACCTGCTCTGCTTCCTTTACCAAATTAGCTGTTTTAGCTTCCAATTCATCATTCAAACGCCTGTGAAAGCATAGCAACAACAATTAAAGTCTACATAGTCTCTGCACCACCATCCGCCCAATTCTGTGACAACATTTCTAGAACAGGGCATCATTTCATGAAGCTCTCATAAAGTTATGGTACAATTAGACAGGACTTACGGTAGTGGCTACAAGACCATTATGACAGTACATATGGTCTCATAAGAGATATGGGAGCTTCGTGAAACGGTGCCCTGTGGCATACCATAATTAAATTAATAATTCAAAGAGGAGAAAAAATATTTATTAGAAAAATATATAAAATTTAAATGATCTGTGTTCATATAATTAGGGACAACCAAATAAATGTACCAAATATGGTTCTAAATGGTAAATAAATGAAGGATTTTGGAGAGAAAAAAATGATTGTGTTCGAATAATTAGAAAATTACAATTTAAAAAAATTGGTCATGTTAATATTTTTATGGTCTGAAAAACTTTATTTTTTGCGATTACTTTAGGTGTTCGAATTATTAGGGTAATGATGGTATCTGACAGATAGACTTACTTGTACTCATCCTCCTTACTTCGGATGTCAGTGATGACGTGTGCACTCCTGGCACTGCTGCCTCGACTCCTGGAAGCCGAGTTCCGCCCATCTCCCTGGAAATGGAAATATCAACAATGTATCATAAGAGGCATCAATGAAGTAATATCATTACGATGTGGTCCTATGGACATATCATTGTCAGTTTTAAAATCATCCTCCGGAATCCCATATCGGAATGTTCAATGGATCGATGGAATTCTGTGACTTTGTAATGATTTCATAGATAAATATTCAAGGGTTGAAGTAGTAATTGTATAGGGTGTTTCACCAAAATTGTAGACCGAAATGTCAGTCGGCAGTACATCCTTGATCACCTAATGCAGTCTACTCTTGTTCTAGTCGTCATGTATGAGTGAAAGATTCCTGCTGTGACAACAACAAAAATAATTCACTCACTCTTTTTCTGAAATGTGATTTGATCAATAATATCTGTGCATAGAATTGCTAAAAATTGTACCCTACAAATTCTTTAAACAAAATAAATAATAAAATTATCTAAAACCAGAAATAATAAAATTGGTTTGGCCTAATATTTAAATATATGGCAGATATGCCAGATCTACTTCATAGGCTTGTAGTTATCACACGCTCCCACAAAGAACAATGTAGGTGATAATAATAAGGAATCTGCTCATTGTTCACCAACCTCACCAAGCTGTCATATTTGTCTGCATTGTTTATTACAGTCCGTTGATTCACGATAACATTCTGTGTATTTACAATCTACCGAATGCATGGTGTAGGTTGCGGCTAAGACATATGTGTTATACAGTAGGACAGTACTAATTGCGTCTAATTAACAGGTTGTTCAATCTGGAAATAACTATTCAGGACTGCCCATTTTATGATGTAAGAAATTGCCAACTTCCTTTCTGTACTTGTAAAGTGATGGCTGCTGTTTCAAGGGATGTTCCCAGATGTATATGATTATGGCAGACGAAAATGGCAACAAGACTTAGTACAGAAGTTGGTAAAGGTGGAGATCAGGGGCCCCCTATCTATTTGACCAATTTGCTCGAGTCGGGGATAGGGATAGGGTTTATGGTTAGTACAGACATATAGATTTGCATCTAGCAACTACATAATCATTGATTTTGTGAGATTATAACTCTTTTATTCATTAAAATATCCAGGCTGTTCCATCAGCTGTCCACTGGCTGTTCTATAAGTTCCAATGGATAATGGCCGATCTAAAGTAATAGGGAGTAATTACTGCAAAAAACGGCCATCAAAATGTATTTATTTGGTTGCAAAATTCAAGCCCAGATGTCTGTGGAAGCATGAAGTACATTTTGCAACCAAGATTCAGCCAAATTTAGTAATAACAGGGACGAGGCCCCTGATTTCCACCTTTGCCTAGAAGTTCATCAGTTCAGACGTTGCTCAGAACAATTGTAGCTATAGTTGATTGCAAGTCAAATAGTGGTGACATATTACAAGTGTAAGTCCAATGCATGAAACAATTTTATCACAACAATATTTGAGAATATGGTTAGCTAAAACTATTGTAGCGATAAACACTTGTAGTGATTCCATAAAATTTGACTTAGGCTTAGTTATTTGATTCCCTGGTTTACAGATCTGCTGACCCGATTTTTTCCATTTTGGAACATCGTATAAACCATCATTGAGCATGAAGAAAGACCGGCAGATGATGGTTGGCACAAACCAGAAGCCAATTTGATTTGCTACTGGCAAATATGTATAACAAAAGTCTGGCTGGCCAAATTATCAAATTATTTTTCGACAGCCAGAGTCAAAATTATCACAGAATGATCCGTAAACCAGGGAATCAAATAACTATGGCCTTACAATCAATTGTAGTGCAACTGTTCTGAGCAACGGGATCCTGGTGAACTAAATGTTGTTTGTAAAACATTAAATTAAGCCGAATAAAAAATAATAGTTTAGGGTAGAGAATATAATAATATTAATAATCCCATGCCATGCATACCAAGTTAGAGAAGTTGTTAGTGTAGACTATACTTTGTACAGTCGTTTGTCTAGTTCCGGATCAATGCTAGTTCCGCCTCAGTGGCATACATAAAATTCATTTGCAGGAATACAGGATAAAGCATATTCTTTATAATGAGCTATTCATCCATTTATTTAACTGGAAAAAAATATATATAAATAAAATGTCATTTTGAGGATATCCGCTCGATAAACTGTGTAAGCGAGAGGTAGTCACTGAATAGGAATTGCACTTAGTGGATCGATTTGTTAAGTCAGTTGATCAACATAACAACAAAACTACTGACATTCCTGAAAAGTTAAAATTATTGTAACCACAATGCGATGAGTTATTTCACATGACATATAAAAATAAGTATGTATACACAAAAATAAGCGTAGGATTTAGGTATGTGCGTGAGAGACTTGCTATAATACTGCGAACTGGGGACACAAATGATTTATCCGGTGATCGAAAACTGAACTAATCAAGAAATGGTGCATTTGTCAAGTTATATAACGTTGCTGGTTAATATGTTAATGAAATTACCCTATGTCAAATTTAAATTGACATTGTTTTCTTCAAAATTAACACCTTAATCACATGTGTTTTACACTAGATTTATGGCAATCAATGTTTTTACCGAATTTATTCTAGATCGGCCGTCCGCCATAATGTGGTCGTTGCGAATGTAAACAAGTGGTTGTTCAAGTTGAAGTCGCTAAAATGTATCGTTATTTCCTGAATAAATGGAGCACTTGGAAACATTAGTTTAAGCTTAAATATGACTGTCACTAAAATTGAAAACAAAATAAAGCATCTGTGTTTGTCTGCGACATGCTATAAACAGGTGTCCATAAAATATACTACTTTACCAACAACTATTAATTTAATGAAATACATATGACAGTTCGTAATCACTTGGAACGATTTTATTAATACATTGAACAACATTATTCACACAAGGAAGATAGACACGTATATTTATCCGCACAAAATCCGTAAAATGTATTTATTACTTTATCTAATATTTATACATTACTTTTTTGTTTTGTTTTGTTATACGCTAGCTATATAAGCTTTAGAGAACTACATCGTTATACTGATACATATGTAGTTTGATAAATGTTTGTATTGTTACTTGCACGTGGTTTAGATGATTCTCTGAATACATGTATATTATTATACATGTACCGTGTCTATACGACTGCTAAAACATGTACAACGTTATTACATATGATTAATCACTATACAACGCCTAATAATTAATCCCATCTGTAATTAACTGTTTGTTTATCGTCCAATTGGTATAATTAGTTACACAGCTGATTAGAGAGATTACTGATCAGCCACCTTAATTTTCTTAAATAATGGCGTGATTTTCGGCAAAATCAAACCTAAACTGTAGGGCTACAGATGTAACCAATCATACGCAAAACTATTTGTATGTATTTGTTGGTTGATTTGAGGTTTCAAGCCACTTTCACATCATGACTTGCATGCATATGTACTCCTTGTACTAGTCTGGATTTCCACCAGTTTTTATAGTGCTAGTTCACTTGGAATATCAAAGTCGCAGATAGAACAAGGATACCCCACTCAGGCACAGTATTCTGATTCCGAGCCGACCAGTCTTTGTTTTACCCCTTTAATGCTGAGCCCCAAGCAGGAGAACAACAAGTACCATCTTTTAGTATGACGTGACCGGGGATCGAACCCGCGATCTTCCGCAATCCGGGCCGATGCTCTAACTATTACGCCATGGAGCCGGCTGTATGTATTTTTGTCTGTATGGGCTTAAACGCATTGTTATTGCCGCAAACGACCAAATACGAGTTGGAAATGCAAAGAGTATGTAATTAGTGTACGTTTCATCGCATTTGTGTCGCAAAAAAAAATGCCTTCCAATAAATTAAATTAAATATGAAAATATAAAAATATTGAAAACTGGGAAATGAGGAATATGTAGCTGGGTGCCTATATACGTGTGTAGGCACATCAAATGTACATACTTTCAGATAAAAATACGTTTGACCATGAAATATGTAAACAAACCCTTTAATGTATTTGGGGCTAAGACCTTATTACTGAATAATTTAATAATTGGTAAAAATACAATTCGGGATGCTGTCAGTGGCTGCGTAAATGCTGTAAATAGTCAGATGATATGTTCAATGTTATATTGACAACCGTCTAATGTATATGGTTTCCGACAAATTTCACGTGGAGTAAATCTATCTCAGTTTGCTTCTAGCGTTTCTGGATTTGACACTAAAGCTATATACGATTATAGGGATTACTAGTAATTCTAGCGAGGTTTAATGTACATGTAGGCCTATTGTGGTTATAAATAGAATGGTAAAATAATTGGAAGATTAATATGTACAATTAGTAATATTTACAGAGCTTCGCATAATATCAGTTTTTGCAACTCATGTGAGATCCTCTATATATATTGGTAATGTTTATATAATAATATCCACAATATTGGATATATAATTAGTATTTGCGTATTTACAATCAGATTGATAACAGAAGTCGTTAAATCTGTAGATTTGTTTATATTCGTATTCAATGAAATACACTTAATGGATGTACTAATTTTACATTATCAAATATCTTATATAACAACTTCATTATCGGACTGCATAAACAATATCTCGACGGCACTTATCACTTGATCTCCACTGTATCTATATGTCCAAACATCCTCCACTAAATAAATATAAACAAAAAAAGACCTTGATCTTCAAGTAGCCTAGGCATCTTATATAAGGACATTAATCCCATGCTGAGTAGTGCTATTGTTAATAGGTAGCCTGGTGTAAGTAAGATCAAGCGTGACTGGATTATTACAAATACTAGATCTACAAGATTCAGATTCTTAGATTAGCCTAAAGCGGTTCACACTTGAATGATTCATGCCATCGAATTTTACTGTGAGTGGAGTCTTCTTACAGTAAAACGATACTAGTATCCTATGAAAGTCATGATGACTAATTTATTCCATGACACCCGTGTCGATTCCCTTTGCGATTCGCAGACATTTGCAGGAAACCTGTCTACAGGAAAGTACTACACAAGCATAGTTGCGCATGCGCTCTGATACAAAATACCAAATCTAAAACCAAAATGTCGACATGTGCTTTGTTTGTGATCGTGTTGTCAATCAAGTTTATTCCGTGATCTACTATGAGTCAAGTGTTAGCTGAGCAGTATAACACAAATAATGATGTAGTCAACAATAATAGGTCAGAATGGCACAAGAATTTCACTAAGAATGGTCTGATCGAGGACCAAGTTTACGACGAGGGTAACTCTGTTTACAGTGCGTCAGACGTAAACGAAAAACATTTCACAGGAAAAGATAATTTGAAACAGTCATCTAAGCAAGGGGATTCGCGCTTCAGTAATATCCAGGATGGACTTGAGTCATCCATCAGGTAATCTGTCATACTGCATAGGTGTTGTTTGTCGTTGAAATTATGTTTCTATCAATTTTAGTATTGATTAAAGGGTCGTGAAATAAACATCAACATTGCATATCGTACATTTTCAATCTTGAAATGTGTAATGTCGACCACCAGGTTTTCATCTGTCGTATGTTTTCACCTCCCAAACCATAATTCGTGCAACAATGTCAAATTGGATTCCAGATATGATTATCTTTTGCACTTGGTACACTAGTCTAGACAGGTAACATTTCTATGTTGTCTGTCTTTTCATTTGTGGATTCTGCAAAGGTATAGATCTCTGACCCACTCCTATGACCAATAATGGTTGACTCTTGGTTCCAAAATGTATTTCACAATTCCACAGATATCTAGACTTGGATCTAGCAACTTAATAATTAATTGTAATTACCATATGTTTGTGACTCTTGTGTTTGTTTCCAAATTTAGGCTGTTCCATCGGTGGTTCCAATACAAAACACAGGAAAGGAAAGGAATTAATACAGCGTGGTCATTACTAAAATTAAAACCCAGTAATTAAAATCAGTTATTTGGTTGCTAGAGCCTAGATTTCTGTGAAATTGTTAGGTGCCTTTTGCAACCAAAAGTCAGTAAGGTTTGGTAGTAAAACTAACAAGGCTGTGATCTCATCTGTCATCAATTCTATCTGTATTTAGTTCTATCTGTCAATTGTTGTAACATGAGTAGTACTTATTTATTCATTCATAGTAAGAGTTCCTTTCAATTATTTATACAACTTCATAGTCTTCTAATCATGCTAATTATAATCATAACAATGGAAACTATACTGATAACAATGTTAGGACATCAGGTGGTACATTTTTAATCAGCTGTTAACCATGTTATAACTAAACGTGGTTTGCGTACGATAGATCAATACTACTTTAGTAAAGCCTGGTGCATTATGGCTTCCATCATGATGATAAAAGATCTAGATGCATTTAAATTATGTAAATTAATAATAGTTTGTTTAAAGTGTGATCTGGTTTTCAGTAATATTACTAATATTAATAATATTTCCATAATCAGCATGATCAAATGTTATGTTGGCAGATGTACAATTACGTAACTAAAGGAGATATAATAATAATAATAATGTGAACATTTATTTAATATGCCAAATGCATGCTACACTTACATAACATTCGACAAAAATTAATTATTTGAACTTTATTGGAGGTATTGTTTGTGAATATGACCATACTGTACTGTCAAGAATGGATTGATTTCAGACTTGAAGCGAAGACATTCAAATGATGTTATATGATTGGAGTGGATGCTTTTACTTACTTGCTTTGTGTATTTTTGGACAAGTTAATCATGTATTGATAACCTGTCAACAGCTTGGTTGTAATATTAACAGTGTTAAAACCAAAATGCAGATAGTCAAGGGTTGAATCATGCCACAGCTGCTTTCATGCTGAAAATTAATTTCATCACCGTTGCATATATTTAGAAATATATACAGAGAAATATACAACAATCCATAATGAACTAATATTCATTCCCAATATTCAGAATGATATCAATAATGGTACACCATTTTCACAATAAATTGTGTTTAAATTTTTTTTTTAAAGAACGGGTGAAAATATGACCAGCTAGATGCATTATTTGTGATTGCAGTATTAGTACAATTACATTGAATCATTGCGATTCAGTTAAAATACAGAAATGCATCACCTACATTTATCTATTATCATGTGTGTTTCATTTCTGTGGAATAAAAGTACATTAGCATGAGGGGTGGATGGTAGCACAATGGTAGAATGTTTGGACTTCGAAGCCAGAGTTCCCAGGTTCAAATCCCATCCCAGGAGCCTGGTATTAATGTTCGCGAAAGTTACCTTTCTGACGCGATATTGATGTGATGCACTGTTTGTACTGTAGATATCATCCTTGATCTCTTCAGTACCAGCAGGTCCTGACAGGTTTACTGCAACATTAAGCTCTACGGATGTTGCGGGTTTCCTGTGAACGAGTGATACAAGTGGCTCTAAACCTCAATTACAAAACAAACAAATCATTAGCATGTTTTGATTTAGATTTTGTTGTTGTTATTGAATTCCTGATCTTCATCACAGCGGGAATATTTCACCCTTACGTAATGACCATTGGTATCTTTAAATCATTCTCTTGCAATCTATTTAGTATCTTTAAATCATTCTCTTGCAATCTATTTAGTATCTTTAAATCATTCTCTTGCAATCTATTTATGTCTGCTACTCCTGTCTTGTGAAGAATTGTATTTTTTTTGTTGTACTTTTAATAACACAGCCTTGCAGACAGTGTTCGAAATTACTGCTGGCCCGGAGGTCCGACGCCAGTTGTTTTCACGTCGGGCCAGCAGTTTTATGAACTTTGGGGCCTGTCGGGCCAGCTAAATTTTAAGTGACCATGATAAAAAGAAATATGCCCTCAAGATACATAAACAATATATTGTCAATGACCAGCTGATGATGCTGATAGAATCTGTGAAATTGCAGCCTAAACAACTGGTAGATAACAAACAGAAGTAGCTGTTAGGATCATTAGGATGTGATCGTGCAATTCCATCAATGCAACGACTAGAAGGTCCGGCGAACTATTCGGAATTGTTGACTGGCTATCGTCTGTAGTCAGTGTTTGTGTGAAGCGCACATTGATCATAACTAAATAAACCTATGTTTACCACTTTCCCTCATATTCTTGTTTTGGGCTTCAGGGCCAGCTGATTTTCAACATGGCCAGTAGATTTGAAATGTTAAACTGGCACAGGTGGCCAGTGGTTAGAAAACCTGAGTGTCTAACACTGCTTGCATCCATGGTGACCCAGGTAACTGGGAAATACTATCCGTTATATTTTTTCATGTTTTATAGTTTTAATTAAAGTCATGTTATGTCGATGGTGACAATTATTGATCATTATTATTGTTAATATATTTTATTCTTTTTATTTCAGTGTTGAAGGCAAGGAACGAGTGCACAGAATCCTCGTAAGTAATGTATCTGTACAAACCCATTATTAAGAAATATAGATTGCTACTGAAATCTCAAATTTAACCAAGATGCAATCACAAATTAGTTTTAATGGCATATTATCATGATTTCTTGTCAAACGCGATTTTTAAAAATATCAAAATATGACCAAAAATATCAAAATATTGAAAACCAGTGACATGCAGACACTGCAGCTTGTTGCCCAATATACTTGTGTAGACAAATCAAATATACATACTTTCAGGTAAAATATGTTTGACCATAAAATATGTCAACAAACCGTGATTGTAACAGTAATGACTACTGATAGTATAGTAAATATCCCAGTTTTTACCACTAGTAGTTTCCACTATGGAGAAGATGTTGGGCCCCAAACATAGGCCATAGCTATTGGAAATCCCAATTATGTTTAGTACTAATAAATGTTTGCCAAGTATCAACTAGTTAAGCATTTAAGCATTTGGGCAGCAAATCCTTTTAAAGTCACTTTTGATGATCTTGAGATTTCATGTGATGAATAATCACAATTTAAGTTGTTGTTTTTTTAAACCACTATCCATTAAATGCATAGAGTTGATTTACTATTGTAATTCGTTTAAAACTTCCTGAATCTTGTCTTTCACTTTTTCCATTGTCTAATGAAAGCCTAGCCATGTTTGTTACTGAGTTCTTGCTAGTTTCTTGTCTAATGTTAACTGATTGACTTCCAGAATGATGTGAACCGCTTGTCTGACGTGGAGAAGTTGCTTCTGTACCTCAAACTTCCCACAGGAATTACTCCCGATGAAGGGCTAAGAGAGTTAGTAGTATTTCTGTAACATGTTCAAAATTGTGGTCTTGTGAAATATATGAAAAATCCATTATGAGTTTTCCATAGATATGGTACCTTTATTAATTCAGAGTTGTTTAGTATTCTATGTGACCCTTGAAGACGGAAATACTATTGGATACACAACTCATTTTTATTCATTATTAATTTGCCAAGAATGGCAACATTATTATAAAATTACTATATGTATTATTTAATATAGGATTATGTAATCCTTCAAACTTAAAATTTATGAATAACTGTGAATGAATGCATTTTGTTGTCTTGCAAATGGGTGAAAGATTCTCCCAAATCGTGTATTTAGTTTTGAGTCACGTTCTCTACCCACAGGACTCCGACGTCTTTCCTGCACTCGTCAAACCGCATCGAGCAAGCCCAGGCGTTCACCTGGATCCGCAGCCATCTGGAGGAGGACATCGAGATATGTGTGCCTAAACACGAGGTGTACGATGACTACAGGTCAGTCCGACACCTGTCTGATCACCATCGCATACAGTGGGAATGGAAATGTTGGTGGCGATCATTGGTGTATTTAGTGCACCAACGCCTACATAATTGACGTAAATTTTAAAATACCATGGGAATGAGTGTGATATTAATATGTGCAATTATATTGCGACAAATCCTCACTCAAAAATGTGCTCATAGTCATAGTATTAGATAACCAGCATTAACAAAATATTTTCAGTTATAAATTTCCTATCTCTCTTTTCCTAACGCCCCCCAACCCCCTGATCTGACATTAGGACCTGCCACTGCTGATATACCTAGCCTTCTGCTGTTGTACGCAGCATGTACAATTATGATATTTTAGTGTAGTAAAACGCTGTTGTTAATAATTTTACACTGGCGGGTGGTAGCACAGTGGTAGAATGTTGGACTTCAGAGCCAAAGGTTCCAGGTTGAAATCCCACCCCGGGGGCCTGGCATCAATATTCGTGGACATTACCTTTCTGACACGATATTGATAGGATGCACTGTCTGTAGAGTGGCAATGCAGTTATCATCCTTGGTCTTGTCAG
>JAUTBT010080696.1:0-12896 GCA_032361225.1 Lepetodrilus schrolli | reverse complement strand
ACTAAGCTAGACTGTATACAGTCTCCCCACACATACAGTTCCCATGAAAGTCTTCACTAAGCTAGACTGTATACAGTTCCTATTAAAGTCGGGGTAAACATTAAACTGTTTAACCCCTTCCTTGCTTTATTAGGCACAGGTACAGCCCCTTTGGGCATCTGTTGCCCAGCATGGAGAGGGTTAATTCTAAGTGCATGTGGTTCACCTTTATTTAAAGTCTCCTTGAAATAGTAATAATTGTCATGAGTAGTAACATTAATAAAAAAACAAAAATTTGATTTAAAAGAAAAATGCTTTTTGCATGTTTAACTGTTTAATGCTATTCTAAGTGAATTTGCTGTGGTGAGATGTAAATTACAAATAATACATCACAATATCTCATTAGGGTTTAATTAAATATCTCTTCAAAATTAGTAATGTTCACGATAGCCTTGAATATGATCTTGGAGTCTAGGACTATGTGAATTGTTGGCAGTAGAGCGATACAACTCATCAATTCTAATAACACTAGTACTAGCATGGCAAAAGACAATTGTGACTTCAGCGGAAAACAAGCCTGGGGTCTGGGGGCTGCAGATCCAAAAGCCATGTCCAGGGCAAATAAATCAGCGAATTTCCGCGGATCCACGGAAAATTGCCATGCTCATGATGCCTGGTAATATTGATCTCTCAACATATTCTTTAACCATGTCCAGATGGCCACTCTGGAATCGACTTCATTTCTGAACAAATGATCATGGCAAGTCCAATCGCCAACTGGACTGACAAGTACACAGGAGCCCAGATGCAATTTACAGGAAACCTGTATCTATTGTGGACTGATATTTCACTCAACACTGCCAATAATGATCCCTGTTTCATGGACAAGTGCAGATCTCATCGTGGGCATCATCCGAGGCAATGCTGATACCCAAGCGAGACCCATTAAACCAGTCAGCTAATGTGAATGTAGTAAGCCCTGTTGGATCTGTTTTGCTACTTGCAGATTAACGCTAGTTTGTACTGCCAAGGTCAAAGTTGTTCATCTTTGCCAGGCTGTTTGTACCTCTACATGCTCATTAAGCATCGTCACTGACAGCAGTATTTCACAGTATGTTCAACTTAACAATGTTAAGAATTGACAAGTACATGGAATCATCCAGTTTTCCATAACAGAAGTTCAGCAGTAAAGTTCATTCATCATCTGTGAATTGATGGAATGCATCCAAATCCATGCCAATACAATTTGTTACTTTCTGAATAAATTATTGAAGCCAATAAAACGTAGATTAACCGTGAGTGATTATGGAGTTTAACGTCCCTGTGGGAATCTTTCACCCATTTGCGATGAAGATTAACCGTGCAAATTAGTGCTGAAAATCACTGCAAATAGATAGCAAAATAATAATCGCAAATTGATGAAAGATTTTATGTTAAACTCCATAATCACAGCAAAAGAAATAATCTGTCCGAAATTACTCAAAATTGATCAATAATCAATCATAATCTAATCTCCAGATATCCATGTATATGGATTCAAGTGTAGTTTGCACATCACTTTTTCTGTTCATATCTCGATTAACGTTAAAAGAAATTGCAGACTACTTCTAGGTAAACATGTTGTTGCACACTTTCAATCATGAAATGTCCCTAGGGAACTGGGAAACTTTAGCTCTGCAATGATATACAACTCAGTAATGTGCTCCGCGAAGTTTACTAAGTTGGATATACAACAGGAATATTTCAACATGTTCAAAGGAAATATCGTTGGCTTAAATTTCAATTCGGGTTGCATATGGTGAGATGAGGGATGAGTATGTTATTGATGATGTGCTTATAGTAGGAGGAGAACCTTTGACAACCATGCATGAGCGACAATAAGACACACAAGCCAGGGCTGGTGTAGAATAATAAATTGTGACATTTGACTAAATCCAATGTGTAGTTGATTAGACTTTGGGTGATTATGTGTTATATTTTTAATTCTTGTACTTTCTTTCAAGTTTATTTAATCTAACCACTCATAGTGGTACATGGTGCATTGTAAATACTTGGACATTAGCTGTGTAAATAGAATTTTTTAAACACAATAATAACAATACTTAACTGGAATAAATAACTTATTGAAATGTTAAAAATACGAAAATGTCCATTTGTTTATACTTCCTTAAAGGCACACCATCACAGATTAAGGGGTCATTTTGGCTCGGATTTGAGTTATTAATGCAAAGTATATTCACTTAGTATACGTATTATGATTTTTGTACATCAAGAAATCTCTTCCCTGCTTAATTTCAGCAGTAATATAGTTCACTCATATCGACAATGGACATTGTCATCTTTGATGATACAGACGATACTGGGAATTAACAATGGTGACAAAAGCAAAATGTCCAGGCAAAATCTGAATCTGCACACTCTACTCCATGAAACTTTGAGATGTAGAAAATCACTTGATGCTATCCCGAATCATGCAAATGAACTTCCATTTACTGTTTACATTTGAACCAAATCAACCGTCCATTTTACTGGAGAGGTTTGCTTATCATATTGTGAAATGGCACTGCTCACAGATAATTTAATATTAAAATATTGATAACCATCTGGATGTCAGGAATATAAAGCTGGTTGAACACAACAATTTAATATTTAGACATATTTAATGTAAGTAGTTTCTGGTAAACTAAATTTTTAGATCATTAAATTAGTCAACATCTGTAATTGTATGCCTTTAACTCTCTTCCTACTGGATTAGGGACAGGCACTGCTCTTTGGGGCATCTCCGGCTGCCTCCAGCATGTAGAGAGATAAACATAGTATGGGATCACAAGCTATATCATACAGTCATATAAGCATGATTCCAACATATTTGATATTGAATGATATTGTCCATGTGGTATTCATCAGCCATTATCCTTTACCAATATTGGTACCGTTGGATAGATGTGTTGAAAAGGCAACGGAATCGTTTTCATATGAATTACACCTGAATTAGACATAGATGCGCATGTCATAAAGTGTAAAACATACACAACCGAGAGTGACATTGACGTAACTAGCAGCATGACACGAACTCAGGAGTTGACAGTTCCATCTTGAGGAACACAAGAAATATTGACACGAATCATATTATGTTTGAAATGTTTCTCCACCTAATGTGACATGATGATATAATCCTATTAAATGTAATTGAACCTCAACTACTGAACTAATTACCGCTGTAAGTGTTAATTGCCGCCGCCCTACCTGTTAATTGATGAGGGAAATTCCGTTACTGTGTACCACACTGTGCCCGTTCTTCTCAGTCACTGCCAGCCATCTTAGCTTCAATACATACGACTAGCCGCACAACCTATTTTGAATAGAGAACAGTGTTTGGAACGTCTGTTGATGGCGGAAAAAATAGTTTGTTCTGGCAGTGTGTTATTGTTTCAACTTTTGGTAGATGAGAACATATCTTCAGCAGAACATATCTTTAGCAACTACATGTATGAATATATTCAGTAGCATTTTCTGGTAGATCCCTAGTTTCATGTCAATCTAACTGGTGCAGGCATACTTCTGCGTGTGTGTGTGTGTGTGTGTGTGTGTATGTGTTAGTGTGTGTGTGTGTATGTGTTAGTGTGTGTACGTGTGTGTATGTGTGTGTGTGTGTTTATGTGTACATATATGCGTGCGCTCGCGTGTGTAAGTATGTGTGCTCGCGTAGGTGTCTGTGTGCATGTGTGTACATGTGTGTGAGAGAAAGGGGAATATAGAGAGGGAGAGGGAAAGAAAGAAAGAAAGAAAAGAATGGGAAATAGGGGGCGGGGTGGGAGGTTTGTATGTAAATGCGTGCATGCAATATTACAGCCTGAGAAATCTATCTTGCATAATATGTATACATGTATTCTAGAATAATAGGTGTTGTGTGAGAACTGTATTTTGTTTTCACAAGAATAATATAAATTATGTAGATGTCTTCCCAGCATCAAGTATAAGCCCTGTATGTATGCAATTGTAGAACTTAGAGTCCCTTAATATTCTTCAAACGTGACCAAAAATCACACAATTTCATTATCGAAAGTTATTTTAATGAAATGTGATATACATTTTATGTGCCAGCTTCGATAACACGTTCCTGTAATTGTCAATAGAGCAGTACCGACTACATGTACCTATATGATGTTCGACAGACACCTATTTGGCTGAAAATCATATTAATGTTTGTCGGTGGGGAAATAGCATTTTCACGAGTACCATTTCTGTAATTCTATCTCAGTTTTACGTCAAACGTTGTTTATATTAGATAACGGAAGGCCAAATACAACCACATTTCGCGCAGTTTAATCACATTTATACCTCACTGTTGATAACTGTCAATATGGTTGTCTTTTTTAAATGTTTCTTAGGATAGATAAAGTAATCTAGGAATAGCAGACCAACTTTTACATCATTCATTACACAGCCAATGGATGACCTTGGATAGGCCTACGATGTTTACCAAAATGTTTGCAGACCTTCTAGAAACGAGAAATGAGACATAGTCAATAATGTAGTTTAGCAGACGCTGTATTGATTTTAAGTACAAGCAAACAACAACAGTAAAAAAACACACAAAAAACCCCAACAACAACAAAAAACAATAAAAGAAAAAAAGAATGCATCGCGCCGGTTTAAAATCCACATTGATTCCATTATTAAGTAAATCACAGGCGCTTGTATTGGAAATATTGGATTTCCGTAATAATAGAATAACATATGACGGAAATCCATTATTTGTGACAAGCGCCTGTGAATGGAGCTATGCCTTACATGATACTTTACTTACTAAAATGTTTTGTTTTTCATATATCTTTATTTTTATTTTTAATGTTTACTTCTTATAATATAGCAATAGCTTGTAATATATATCTTGTTGTTTATATGTTACGATTACATCGTTTACAAGAAATAAACAATAACATATATTTTAAATACCTTTAAAAAAATATATATATATAAAATCTAAATACAAACTGCGAATTATTAAAATTGTAAGGTGGAAATGAAAATGTCAGACTTCGGTCGTTTTGGCACATAGCCCTTAATGTCTTTAGCGTAGATGGTATTTTACGTCGCTTCATTTATTATAAACATTTGAAACATAAATCTTCGATATTATAATATAGGGTCTATATTCCTATTTCCCGCTCTGTGCCAAAGTGCCATGACATATTTAACATTGATATTTTGAAAATAGCCCTCTTATTCCATATGCTATATATGCTACTATCAACAGCTAGGATGCATATGCACCAACATAGTTATGTTTATTACAGTTTACATAACACATCCATGCTATGAAGGTGAGCAGAGGTGCTGGCAGTAATATTTTATGTACGCAGCGATTAATTTGAGGAAAATGTTTACTTGTACATGCATTAAAGGGACACTACTCCTCAAGTCTTGTTGTTAACTATACCACCTACATCTTGCACCAGTTAATTTCCGTGTAGTGATTAAATGTTTGCTTAATTTCGGAAAGTGCGAAGAATACAACTAACAGAGATCCCTTTAAAGGACACGGCTTTCAAATTAATTAAAATACCGTTATGCCTCACAAACTTTAAAAAAATCTCTCTCACGCCCCCCGACTTTCCAAAAATATATAGGCCTATGTAATGTTTATTAAATACATAGTCCAAGATAAAGTATAAGATTTTGAATGATTATTACAACGTTTTAAATAATATTATTCTATACTATAGTAGCCCAAATAGGTAGGCTTACTAAGTAGTTAAATTGTTCCCTTTCCGTAATTCAACATCACGGGCAGTGATTGCAATTCTACACCAGTACAGTTTATCCCGTAAATTCACAAAATAATTATTTATTTTCGAGATTTTCGCCACATTTATCGGAGTAATGATTGTCGATTTATTCAATGATTAACATTCCGGTAATTAATACATGTGATATTTCGACATTTTCGTCTGTGTCCGTTTAAACTAAAGTTTATATATTTGAATTTAGGCTGCATCTACTATCACATAAACACATTGCATGAATATTCGCAAGATCGCTTTCTTAAAAGTATGTAGATCTATTACGATTTTGGATAAATTCGTTATCAGTGTAATTTCCGGGGCGTACGGGTTTTTACAAACCGAAATTTCTATTGTCGATACTAATTATTTACATACAACTATTGAGAACACACATTAATTGTATATAGAACACTAAAGGTTGTATTTTTTAATTTTAAATTGACAAACACACATTGAACCTTTACGCACGTCTTCTCTGTACAGGAGACGAGGTAGTGTCCTTTACATTGAATAATCATTACTATCGATTATCCTCGAGGTCCGGTATCTTCTCCGCTTTAGAGAACAAGTGGCGAGGGTTGGGGAGGAATGCTTGTATACATATGCACAGCAAACACTGTTAAATTTCATCAATAGGAGAAACCTAACGTAAACTTTAAGGGCACTGCCCAAGTGGGTTACCGTTTGATTTCCTGTATGGGGAACTTAATGCTAGACCGTGAACCTCTGTGTTGGGTTTCTATTAGTTTTCCCGCACAGAAAACCAAGCGGAAGCCTCACTGGACAGGTTTCTGTGAGGTTTCCTTAATAAGGAAACCCCTAAAATGTTGTTTCTGTAATATAAATCTACAGTTCAAACCGTTGGTTCATCTGCATAGTGTAACGACAGCTAGCGAGTCTTGCCGTAGCGCATGTATACTGCAGATTCTTCTTCATCGTAAACAGACATCCCCGATTTCTCTGAAATACAGTCCCCAAATATCTGATTAAATAAACAGTTCTTCAACTTTAAATTACTGACACCATCGTCTCACGGTATCCATACACTCATTATCAGTTCAATTTTGGCTAAAATCAATGACAGCAATGAAAAATGACCCGGTCCTTGACAATCAGTTTCCTAACAATTCAGACCAAATTGTCCACCCCAGGACAAAATACATGAAAAATCAATGCATCCCAAATACAGCATTATGTAATAACCGCAAATTCTGGACATTGGAATGCATATGCAATTATACGTATACCAGCATTTCCTTGATATACTCGGTGCATCTAGGTATTTAATTAGCAGTATAAAGTCGACCTATCGTAATCTAAATTCGACTCATAGTCCAAAACCAACCGTGCTTCATTTATTAGTGAAAGAAAGTCAGAGAACGCCCTCATTGAAACACCATAGCTTGGGAATTAGCACGTGGCGTATAAAAATAGCCGGACTACGTCACGCTGGTTCTACGTACACCTGTTGTGACTGTCGGCTGTGTCATTTCATGTGATTTCAAACAGTTAATGACAGTAACCGCCACCGACCCCGGTTGCAATTAAGCGTTGACCAGTGGGAGACTTGTCGCTACGTATTACTGTACCTCCGAGTAAAGCTGATGAGCCTACTCACTGAGAATCTCTCTGCAGAGTTGGCTCCCTTTGCCTGGGCTGCACATCCGCTGACCGGATGCTTGGATCCCAACACATGACGTCCACTTAAATACTTACCATCACGTTTGGTTAGCTAGTTGACAGGTAGACGTTTAGTACACTACGATATATGTTAAAGTTGATAATATCTCATGACGTAGCAGGACAACCAAATGCAACTAATTTGATATTAAGCTTAGACGATACGGTTAAGACTCAGGAAGCGTGGACACATTAAATTTTGACAACGTTGAATATTAGGCTTAGACAACGTTGCAACATTAGATTTAGACCGTCTTGCCTTATTATGTTTGTACGGAGTTTCCACTAAATAGACGGTGTTGCCACTCTGAGAGGTTTAGACGTAGTTACATGTTAGTAAAACATGTACCAGTCACGTTCGGATACTTTCGGATACTTTCGGAAACTTTCGCGAACATTGATGCCGAGCTGGCATGTCGGGATTTGAACCAGGGGTCTTTAGCTCTGATCGAAGTCCAACGTTCTACCGTTGTACTACCACCCGTCCCTAGCGTATAACATTACAGTTTCTGCAGCAATGTACCAAAGTTTTAGCTTTGTTTTCTGTGTGTTCTTGTATATCCAAATAGTAATATTGCGTTTGAGACATCGTACGAACTATTATGGCTGTGTGGTTGCATGGCCACCCTTATGCAAAGTGGATCAGAAGTGGAATGTTTCTTCGCAATCTGTCGCGAATCTGAACTATATTTCAAGACATAGATGCCCATGGACTCATATTGTTAGAGATCATTAATATCACCCTCGGACAACTGCACCCATCAAGAGCAATATCCGTTGTTACGCTGACCAATCGAATGTACTTGTAGGAGGACTAAAACAGAACTAGTAATCAATATTCCAATATGAAAGGACCGTGCAGGCAGTTGTGTGCAAACCCTTGCCACCCTCTACAATCGTCTTCTCGCTGGACCCCGTGCCGTGAACCCATCACAACGCAACGATATTCCGCTTGAGAGTCGTCGTAATTGCGAGCCGTGTCGTGAACTATCGCTGGCAACGTTCCCGTCATAACCATCAGTGCTGGCCATCTCTCGTTGGCACGTCCTCGCCCGTCTCACCGGAAGTATTAATAGAAGAAGCAATTTGTCGTTTTGTGACGAGGGCTCCGGGTCGACAAAATACTTCGATTGAATTAAGACACGATTCAGTAATAGACGCAACCTACTTGACTGCTTCTCGGGTGCTTCCAGGGAATTTGTCGGACGGACGGACGAGAGTTTTGGAATCAGGGACAGGGATTGCATTTTGGGGTTTTCTGATTTAAGGGGGTCTTGTGGCCCTCCCAAAAGGCTCTGCCCCTCACCGGCTAACCGTGTTACCGACAGAGAACGATCACATAACTGGCAATTGAAGTAAAAAGGCGTGAAAGTATTTCCTGGCTCGACGTTGGTGCCTCAGTCAGCTGATCGATCGGCTGGGATTGACTGACCATTGCACGAGCGTCTTGTGTGACGTCACACACACGGAGCACCGCCGGTCTTCAGACCTAACAGGACGGACAGAGGGAGCGGGGTTCAATCTATTTGAACCCAGTTTAAGAACGAACGAGAAACCTAATTCAACGTCATTTGTCATCAATAAGTATGCCACGTATAGGAACGTGCGGTTTAATTCACGCGTTGTCATGCTGCTAACCTCCGCTAGCATGTCAGTTAATGCTTATAATTTTATTCGTCATCGGATGCATTACAAGATTTGGCCGGTGGGTTAACAAATATTGCCGAGGTACGCCCTTCTCATCAGCGTCAGCTGTTTCCTCACGTACATCTCGTAAGTCCACATAGCGCCTCGGCATCAAACCACCTCGGACGTGCGAGCGTACTGATTGGTCGTATTTATCGCGCAGAATCAATTAAGACGAAACGATTGGCATTCTGGGTATTCAACAAATGGGTTTCCATGTAAAACGATCAATGGGAGAAGAACCTTTGATATGAGGAATAGAATGAACGACACACACCTGTGTGTTAGAGGATGATCAGTTAAACATGTTCTGCTGAAACAATTACCATCGCGTCATCAATATGATTGTGTTATTCCTGTTCATACATTTATTTACCATTAGTCGAACAAGCTTAACCTCAAGGTGGTTCCGAACTTCAAGCTACCCCGAAACTCGAGCAATCTCCAAAACTAACGCTACCCCAAGCGACCCAACAAGTCATCCCCAACCTCAATTCATCCACAACCTGGTCATGCCAACCTCCAGTAATTCCCAACCTGACATCGCTAGCGATAAACGTAAGGTTGCTTTCGTACACAGCTACGTCAACTGAATGTGACCGGAGATGTTCTAATTTCCATATACTTCGTGCCCACCTACTCTGCTGTAATTCTACCATTAGCAGGAGTTCAATGGCTATCCTCGAGAGTAATGCAGCAATACCACACCTTGAAAACCATTAAGCTGTAAACATGTCACGTATATATATAAACACCAACACACACACACACACACACACACACACACACACACACACACACACACACACACACACACACGTGACACACCTCTGTAGGTATTGGAGCTTTCACCTGAAGGTTCTACTAACACTGGCGTAATATACTTCCCTCCCACGCTTCTGTTGTTCTCTCCTAGCAATCATTACCATAATTATACCTCTACCCACTATATCACCTGTCTCGTGCCTCTTACACACTACACGTCGTCATCCGCCGGCCAATGCTGTCAATGACGACGACGACGACGGAGAGGAAGATGAAGAAAACGACGAGCGTGCGTTGCTGTGTCAGTTAATGACTTACTGTTGACGACCTGCAGGCAGTTAAATGTAGATATTGTACGAGATGACGTGGGTGGTGTGTTCTATAGTGGAACACCATACTTCTCTTGTCTACATGCAACACGAAGTGTTGTTTATTTGTGAAGCTGATGGACGTACACAGCATTCAGTAGTGCGTGCATGGCAATTAATTACTAAAGAATACATACAGTTGGAGGTACCATGTCAGAGTAGGATGGGTATACGCTTAGTGACATACGGCAGAGACCGTGGATTAGCAACATAAAACAGCCAGATGCCTACACAGCACATGGCTGCTAATCCATATCTCAGAATAAGTTACTATTTTCAGCGTTGACATACCTTCATCTCCCCCTTAACCCTCTCCACGTAGAGGTAATTACAATCGCACGATCTATGGTTTGTTACTGGCTGTATTTAGCAGGGAAAGGGTTAATGATTGCGAACAGTATTAACATTTATGTTACCATATTGTGACATGTTTTATTTTAACCAAGTCGATTTCAGAATATGGATATCGAGAAACTGAATGGAATTCAATGGCGGGGTAGTGCCATTCGATTTCTGCTTGTCTATCCGGAATGCGGAAAACCATATAAAACCAAATATTGTATTGCAAGACTTCTAGAATTACCAAAGACCAAATATTTTACGAATGTGTTTACTAGTAGCTTATTTGGATATGTTCCAGTCAAGTGTAGCTGAAAATCGCTGGAAGAACCTTTAGAAATAATCCGAATGATGTGGATGTGTTCAGACACATGTTGTACATTGTATTAAGCAATCAGTGTCTCTGTTCTTAATTATGTACGATAATAATGGGTTCTAAGTTATACATTTACAACTTCATGGGCTTGAAAGTATATCCAAGAACTGTGACACCGTATTTGTGCTATTTGATACTTAGAACAGATTCCAATGACTTTGGGATCGGTGTGAGGATCGCATCCCTGCAAACACACAACGATATATAACGTTATTACAACGTTGTAATAACGTTATAATAACGTTATTACAACGTTGTAATAACGTTATAACGTTGACACAACGTTGTAATAACGTTATATAACGTTGTGTGTTTGCCGGATGTTAGTCATAATGGCCGGAATTTCGAGGCTGATTGTACATGTGAATTATTCCTTTGGTCGAGAAGACTCCCTGCTGATCTTGGAATGACGATGAAAACTGCAAAGCAAAGCCTCTCCCAAACAAGAACAAAATACACATTAATCGGAAGTATGATAATAAATCATCAATACAGTCGAATAAACATTAAAATAATTGCAAGACACGTATCAAATCTCAATTAAATAAGACTGTTAATGTTTTGTTAGTTGTTTTTACTGGGTGAATAAACACATTAATTAGCATTATTGCATGTTTATTATATTGTCTAAAAACAACAAGGTTTTAACAGAGTCCCGGTTTACTTCGTTTATTATTTGGACTTGCATTCTTTAGCCGTTCAATCTTTCGCGCTGACGACAGTTCAACACGCTTACATTTTGCTGGTCGCTCTGCCATGATGATGATTCTATGTATTTACATCACTGTCAGCCATTGTTTCACGTCTATATTTATCATATTATCTGATGATCATTGACATCGGGTCAAATCCTAGATCATGCATTTCAAGTGATAGGCGGTGGTCAATGATATCAACTAGTAATTTCTTAAATAATAATATTATAATGTTCACACAGCTATCGAAACCAGCACCGCTGCAACCTTTATATATCATGCTTCGCCTACTTCTAAGTCATGGTGAAACTCTTCAATTGGGGTCAGCGATGACCTTGCGCTCCTAGGGCTTTCCTTACTTTCGGTGACCCCCATACCCTTTGACCTAGATTCTGATGTTCCTTGCCTCGGGGAAGGCGTAGAAAGGCTAGCAACAGAGAGTATTTTAACCTCCTGAACATCTTTTGAGCGGGGTTCCGGTGGTGGATATTCTACGTAATGTTTCTCGTCCGATCGGGGCGCTATGAAGACCACGGGTTGTCTTACATCGTTCTCAACATCTTCTGAGCGGGGTTCCGGTGGTGGATGTTCTACGTCATGTATCATGTCCGGTTGGGGCGTTATGGTGAACACAGGCAGTATTACATCGTCTTCGTTTAGTGATTCTTCTGCGCTGTCTTCCAGTGCTTGCGAATCTGCTGCTGCTTCCAGAATAATGGCGGCTATCAGTGTATTCCGTCGCTTCCTGCGAATTCTCTTTCCCTTTGTGCAAAATCGACAGTACAAGGCGCTCACTATCACGAGCAGCACGAAGCCTGCAAGGATGCTCGAGCCAATGATGATATCTGTCGTCGAACGATCTTCAACATATTTTGTTGTCGACGCAGTTGAGCCTGTGAAAGCAAACATTAAACGTATATTTATGACCACAATGATCCTATTACAGTTACTTCCCCTTGTTTAAATGCCAGGGATTCTAACCAATCGGAAAGCCGTTACGTCATCATCAGATATAAACTGTGGTATTCCTTAGAAAAAGTACTAAGTTTTGCGTAAATAATACTATAGTCATGTGTTAAAGGCATACAATCACGGGCCTGTTTACATATTTCATGGTCAAACGTATTTTTACATGAAAGTATGCACATTTGACGTGTCTACACAAGTATATTGGGTAACCAGCTACATTTTCGGCATACCCCACTGGTGTTCAATATAT
>JAUTBT010080685.1:0-12897 GCA_032361225.1 Lepetodrilus schrolli | reverse complement strand
TCGAGCCTTTTTGTCTGTTATGTCTTTTCCACGTCGCCCCTCTGCTTAAAATAATAGTTTCTTAAACCATTTGATAGATATTTAACAGATGTTATGCAAAGATATTTGGTTATAATTAACTTATCATGTAGTACAATCTATCAAATTGTGTGTGTGTGTGTGTGTGTGTGTGTGTGTGTGTGTGTGTGTGTGTGTATATATATTGCATCAAATATACACGAAATAAAATGTGTATAATCCTTGGTTCGTCTGTACAAGCCGGTCGTAAGCTGACATCGTTAAACTTCATAATAACTGACAAGACGTATGATCGAACATTATTTACACTGTTTTTGCAATGTATTTCTAAATAATATGTTGAATTTTGCCAAATATTATGTGCATACATATAAAATAATATGGTATGTATTAAAATGTTACCAATATACCAGTAATAAGAATGCAATTTAAGTAAGTTTACGAAAACAAGGACGTATACAGATATTTCGCGTATCATGCTACTTTGCCTGACTAATAACTATGCAAATTAGGGAGATAATTTCACATGGCATCATTTTCATGTGACGTCATACTACTATTTATAAATGCTACTGTATGGAAATAGTAAAGATGACAATTGTGATCGGAGACTATGTGCTAATCGACTAGATTTAATATATTCACAATTTGTAATAACATATAGAATTGTTATTAAAGTTGTTAATTTCCTTTGGTATATTTATCAATGAGTGAAGCGGTTTACAATTTACTGACCTGCATGTATTCATACGCGTAACTTTAAAATGTCGATTCACACGTTGATGTTTTCTTTTTATAGAGAAGTAGTTAAGCTTGACATTAGATGATAACGAGATTATTAACCTCGTGTCTATAGATATCGTCGATATCCTGCATTTAGGGATACAGCTGAACCTCGAATACATAGAGAATCTCACCCAAGTGTCTTGGAATATCAAATATATCAACACGTCGTGAAAGTTATTAAATCCGAAGCTTGGCCGAGGCTTTAATGACTTTCATGGACGATTGTTGAAAAATGCCATATCATAAAGATTTTACTGTGAAGTCAAATCTTTAGGCTCCTGTGCATTTGCACTGTACAACTGTAGCAATGACATCACAATGGTTGAACAATTAAATACTTGGTTCAAGCGATATCTACAGCATGACATCACAATGGTAGAACAATCAAATATACAATAAAATAAACCAAGAATTGGATCAAACGATATCTACTTCTGTAGATATCGCTTGTTATTTGAAAGCGATGTCTACTGCGAAAAGACAGTATTGGGTGATAAAAAGATTTATCCCTAAGTGCAGAAAATAGACGATATATAAAGACACTCGGTTAATAATCTCTATATTTCTCGTCATGTTCTTCATCCTCAAATGTCCACACCCACAACGTATACGTAACTAACAACCTCGACTTTCGAAATAAAGTTCTTGAGATCGGCAAAACTATATTGTCTTGCAAACTTAACACGTGACAAGTCAAATAGGTGCACGAGTGTCAACAACATCTTCACTTCCTAATAAAACAGAAGTTTGCAGTGGTCTCGTAGGTCGGTAGTAATGTATTACTTGGGAGAGTGACGGATGTACTCCGGCCTGCCTTTAGCTGTGTACTTCCCGCGTCCTTCAAGAAAAATTTGCTTAGGTATGGAAAATATACATGTATATACATCCTTGAGTCCGAGGGCGCTGTATACAATTACGATAATGATATAATCTGTGGGTTATGAATAGAATTAATATTTATATGACACTGATTATCAACCCCACCAAATGTAGTAGTGTGTTATTTCATAATGATGTATTTTTAATGACTTAAGTAAGGTTCTCAAAAGATGTGCATGCTTAAATTATTCATATATAGTTACGTATTATAGCCTATTCTGTCTCCCCTTGAATTGGGTATTAAATTATAATTTAGATCCATGCACATTCCAATCACATAACACATGCCTACAACAGTGGAATGTATCCAAATAGCAGAACATAAATAAATCGAATTTTATTCTCTAGGTATGGATAAAAAAAAAAATTAAAACACGCCTATAGCATGTTTCACAATGGGAGCAAAAATAACTAATGATAAAATTTACAACTTATTTAGTTATTTGACTGTAAACTAAAGTCATGATCATATTGTACGTACTTTAATCTTAGATTTTGGAGTGAATAGCATCATTACCTATGCAAACATCACCCATCAACTACGTGTCTGTAACAACTTGATTTCAGGTCATGATATCATTCAGTGTACAATCAATCTTTTAAAACCAAGATCACTGTGAAAGATGGCGTCTTACAAGAAGACGAGAAATATCAATACTGATGATTTTTGCAGCGACATACAAGTACTAGTAGTTGAATTATCCTCATCGATAGCTGATCTAGGTGGTGTTAATGACAAAACAGAAGTATTTGTGAAAATGGTATCAGATATTCTGGATATTCACGAAGTATGAACTGGTACGCAGATGAAGTACGAGAAAAGATGAAGTACGAACTGGTACACAGATGAATTACGAGAAAAGATGAGGTACGAACTGGTATATAGATGAAGTACGACAAAAGATGAAGTACGAACTGGTACACAGATGAAGTACGAGAAAAGATGAAGTACGAACTGGTACACAGGTGAAGTACGAGAAAAGATGAAGTACGAACTGTACACAGATGAATTACGAGAAAATATGAAGTACGAACTAGTACACAGATGAAGTACGAGAAATGATGAAGTACGAACTGGTACACAGATGAAGTACGAGAAAAGATGACGTACGAACTGGTACACAGATGAAGGCTTTAAAAACGTTTTCATCACTGAGTGACGATTGAGAGAGCCTGAGTGACGATTGAGAGTGCAGACATTATTATTATAATATTTTTGGAAAAAAACACTATTGAGCAATGTTTCGTAAAGTAAATGTTGATTTACGATTCAATTAGAACATAGGATATTTTCATTACAGATACAACGAACAAAACATATATTATTAAGTTCATAGTCACACATCAAAAGTTATTCCCTCTTCTTGTAACTGCTATATAAGTAGGATATCAATGAGTATACACTCAGTCATGTCACACACGCACACACACACACACACACACAGAGAGAGAGAGGCACTCACACACATACACTCACACACACACACTCTCTCTCTCTCACACACACACAGACACGCTCACACACACTCACACACACAAACACACACTCTCTCACACACAAACACACACACACACACTCTCTCTCTCTCTCTCACACACACACAGACACGCGCACACACACTCACACACACAAACACACACTCTCTCTCACACACACACAAACACACACACACACACTCTCTCTCTCACACACATACACTCACACATATCTCACCACACACACACTGTTTATTGAGTCTTAAATAGGTTAATAGTCTGTCCTTGACCGTTGTAGAAATATGAGCAGGGCGGCGTTACACAAATCAGCATTAGCTGCGTGTGGACATCCATGCGGTCTCCTTGTAGACAAGCTTCTCCACTGAGATTTGTGCAGATGCTCTCTTTCATCTACATCCGTCGCTAATCTTGGAATGCTTCCAACTGTGATCATTGATGTTAGCGGCGAGTGTCGGAGAGTGTCGGCGAGCGTCGGAGAGGGTCGGCGGAAGTAGGCTAAGATTGCTTGACGTAACTGAACCTATGTGTTTGTCACTCTGTTGTCACCCTGACCCAGAATACCGGAGACTAGAGCACTTCTATTTCCATGTGTATAAATGAGAATAATCGTGTTGAATCTGATTGCATATTTAATTGAAGAAATATTTTAACTTTATATTCGACAAATATCTCTAAAAGAGGTCCAAAAAGACTTTGGTATCGCGTATGAATACAATTATAAAAATCTATTGTGTTATTGCACTAATGAAAATATTAATTTTTATAGCATGGGTTTATTGCACTCCCAAACTCCTATGTTGTGTAATAAATGTAAATATATCACAGCATATTACATACAATATGTATGTACATTTGATTTGTCGACACATGTATATTTGGCAATAAGCTACATTTTCGGCATGCCCCACTGGTTTTCAATATTTCATATTATATTATATTTTTGTATTTACTATCTCGCGATAAAATATTAAAAACCAGTGGGACCTGCGAACAATTTAACTTGTGGCCCAATATACTTGTGCAGACAAATCAAATGTACACGAAAGTATGAAAATATTGAAAACCAGTGGGCTATTTGGAAAATGTAGCTTGTTGCCTAACACACTTTCAGGTAAAATGCGTTTGACCATGAAATATGTCAACAAACCGTGATTGTATGCCTTTAATATGTGTTGATGCATACTGATAGTATATTATATCCCCTATTTTCACCTGGAAATATATGGAATATTACATTTGTAATAAAGGAATGCACTTGTCCTGTTCGTAACATGCTATGGTCTCGTGGAACAATATCGTGAAAAACTTGGGTAACCTTGTGTTATCTGTACGGAATTCTGGACAAGTATTGTGAGATTTTTGTGAGATTTTACAGATATGGAACAGCTGGACATAGATTGCTGGACAAGACAGGTGGTAGGTAAATATCGGTAGGTAAATGTAGGCATGGATCATAAGTTTGACCGCCTTTAGGCTGCAGTGTAATTAATGCACGGCCCCGAGTTCAGTAAAGCGTAAATGACCACCTCATACTAGTGCGCTACGGTACATTCAGTGTTCCTTCTCAACTTCATGGGGAGTATACCTCGGCCTTAAAAGCCTTCGTTATACTGCTAGTAGGATTAGTAGAGTGCAGTATAGCGTTGTTTTACCTTGATATACATATACATCGTAGGAGGACGCGTGTCGTGTAGATGACAGTCTATACCTGTTGTAGTTCATTTCTGTGTTAGTTTGTCACAACTAGGCTGGTTAATGCGGCACAAATTAAAACCCAAATCCCACATAGTCGTGTAAATCTCATGGACACTTTCATGACGCCATTTCTATACATATAATCGGGTCTAACTTATGTTTGCAAGTTGGTTGATTTGGGGTTTAAAGCCACTTTCAAAATGTCTTCACTGCAGACTAATGTTATGTGTATTCATAGGTCCTACAGTACGGTGCACTGCCCATCAGCGGTTCCTCTATACACCGGTAAATGCTTTTCATCTGACACCAAAACCAAACGTTAATAATATATATACGTAACTGCCTGTAGGTAATGAGGGTAATTTGAACTAATTAATGTGGTGATTTAGTCTGTGTCTACAAAACAAACGTGTATTCATGTGAGATAGCTTGATTGTTTATTGCTTTCCAGAATTGGTATCCTGCCAGGAAGTCTGTGATATTAAAGTGGTTATTCATATGACTTGACTGACTTTAATTTACCCGACAAAGGAAAGATATAATGACGGTTTGCTCGCGATTTGCGCAGAACGTAATAATGAGTGTTGGGTTGGGTGTACGCGGGTTCGGCTGAGGTAGGTCAAGTCATCTTAATAAAAACAAATACCATGCAGAAAGTTAAAAGTTATTAAAATTGAACGCGTCTCGGGCAAAAAAAAAGAATTCTCAGGAAAATCGTTCTACGCCAGACATCCAATCGAGGTTGATATTTAACCGACTTATGGACTCTGTGGTTCCATCTTCAGATACTAATGATTATATATGAATTGATTTAGTCGCCATAACGGCGATGTAAATAGTTCATTGTATGCTGATGATCATGGCACATTCAATTTGTAAAACATGTGGAACATATTACGAGGTATCGATGGCAACGCACATGTTTCACTTTTAAAAAAAAAATTTTTTTAAATTTATTAAAACTAAGAAACGTGGCTGACGTACATAATTAAAAAAATTAAGGTGTGTCATTTAAATATATATTTGTGATAAACAACATTACCATGACTACCAATTCCCAATTTATGAAAGTTCCATTGCTTGCCACCTCTCAACGTTTTGACAAACATCAAATTTGATATTGGAAATCTTGCGACATCAGAACCTCGTTCTCGTTTTTGCCTATTATAATCTGTAATTTTAGTGATGACCTATGACTTGTCTTATATATTTAATGTTTAAATGTAATTTGTTGATTAATTACGGACTGATTAAAATGAAATTAAATGTACACATAAAGGTGTTGATTGAGACATGACATCATGCCGATGAATTAACACCAAAAAAATCAAAGATGTAATATTGTGTGTTCTATTGTTCATGTTCTGGTTTGATGGGTGTGTCCCTCGTATGTCAGAGTGACTGGTCACCTTGGCCCTAGACACGTCACGTGAACTGCCGGGAGGCTTGGGGCCCCTCACCAGTGCGCAGGCGCAAGGAACGGAGGTCAGATTGTGCCTTTGGAGGTAAATAGGTGACACTCAGGTAGCTGTTGACGCTGAAGGTAGCACTGCCTCCATTAACATTGTACCCCGTGCACCGCCCAATGTACACGCCAAGGTCACAGCTTATTCTTTAAATTGTTCATTACTTCCTAACAATGATTTCAACGTGTCTATTACCTTCAAAATGCAATCTAAGTTTTTCAGTATTAACACATTTATGTGCTAAAAGTGGCGATTAATATTTTGTTTTCTACTTCAGACGAATTTTTACAATGTTGAAGCTATTGTGGGTGTCTATATATAACCACTTCATTCCCCCATAGGGGACTTTACATACGATATTTATCTTAAGTGGTACATTAAAGAAATAATTAAATATCGCACATAACAAAATAGAAAGTGGGCGTGGAAGTTAATTAGTACCAGGTTCGATATTCAAAAATGAATGTTTAATAAACGGTGTCATTTACTGCAGACATGTATTTTCTTAATTATTTCTTTTGGATAAAACAGTGAAGATGCCCTAGCTGGCACTTGAAACATATCCTATAACCTAGATAAATAGTGTTCACACTTCCTATGACCTTAAATGTATTTTTATTTACTCATTTATCTTTAAACATGAGAACAAAGTGTTTTCTTTTCCAAATTTCGAACATTGTGAAATTGGACTATAATGTCCAAAGACAATGCTAAATGAGTGTACAATGCATCTATAAGACATATCAGACTACCTATACATATCAGACTACCTATACATATCAGACTACCTATACATATCAGACTACCTATACATATCAGACAACCTATACATATGATACAATACACAACAGTGGCCCAAGAATGCACCGAATTTCCAAATTTAACCGATCTACATAAAAACAATGTTTTTTCTAAATTAATGAAAATATTATCCTAAACTAAGTTAGATTGTATCATTTGTGGAAGTAACTGCTTACGTTTTCTGTGATTCTAATTTTCCTTATTAAGACTCATTTATCTCGAAAATTGTGCGAGACAAAAAAAGGATTTCTTTGCAAATTTTATCATCGTGAAATCTGACTGTAATTTTCAAATATAATATCAAATGTGTGTCCATAAAATGCCTCATACTACTCAGATATATGACACAATGCATTGCAGTGACATAGGAGATACTAACTTTTCAAAATTTGACATTAGCTACCCTACCCCCTATATTACAGAAAATAAAAACCATTTAAAATAGAAAATGAATAACATATTTTCCGAATCTTAGTTTAGATCGTTTCCTACACCGATTTATCTAGAACATTGTGATTTAAAAAATGTTTTTGTTGTTATTTTTTTGCTTAACATGGCGAAATCTGAATGTATTTTTCCAAACAATGTCAAACTAGTGCCCAATACATCCACGAATCACCTTCACATACCAATATATAGGATACTATTAAATTACAGTGGAATAAAAATAAAATAAAAGCTTCTCACAACTTAGAAAAACTGTTTAATCTTCCCTTCACATGTTTTTAATATTTTACTATTCTACTAGTTTAGTAATCTTTCCCAACCACAAACCTTTTCAGGAAATACTTGTGCATTCATGTTTTGGTAATTGTTTATCTAATTCCAATGAAGTTGGCCATCTCACTATTTCTGCGTTCATGTTGTTGATAGTTTCACCTTAGACTGAATCCATGTAGACCTACGAGTTCCAGTTGGATTTCTCTCTAATGTAATCTAAAAACTGCATCTTCCACGTAGTATCCCATGTAAAAAGTGATTTCACTATTTATGAAGGGGTACACTCAATATGGATGTATCTGTGATACGTGACACTCTATGTGACACTCTATGTGACACTCTATGTGACACTCTGTGACACTCTCCTCTCTTGGTCCTGGTAATAATTAAGGTGTCGTCTGTTTTGGTAACAGGTATTTGTTTTAGGAAAATACATAATTTTCGGCTATATTTTGCACAATTTTGACATTATTTTATGAAAAGCTACTCTTTCGACACTGCTATCATAGATTTCTGAACTCGGTAGGGTAGACTATCCATGGTCTCAGAGGGTTAAAGTAAATCAATAATATATAACTTATATTGATTGGTATAATATTTATATGAAAGGAGCCCCTGAAATTCTTTACCCTGTTCTCCAGTAATCTAGACTTGCTTAACTGCTCTAGGGGGATATTTTGAAATAGGAGTATTTTGGTGAGAACAGGGTGTGACACTGACTATTACTAATGATTCTAATGTGCAAATACAAAGACGGAACATTGCATATCAACTTTGAATAAGTCATACATTATTGATCTAGCTAGTAAAACGTCAACTGTGATACGTATGCCATAGGCGTGTGTATTTACGTATATTTACACTAGATATGCTAATCAACTGCTGATGGACGGTATTCAAATGGACCGAGAGTCAAATATTCAAGTAATCGACGACTATCATTAACACTAACCTGACACGCCAATATTCATCCCTGTATACGGTGCATGTGTACAACATCATCATCTTCGTCATCGCCATTACACAAACACACGCGCACACGCATACACACACGCATACACACACGCATACACACACGCATACACACACGCATACACACACGCACATACAGGCACACATACAACCATTACACCTACTTCAACATTACCCTAGAAGATCATGAAGATTAGACCGTATAGTACAAGATGACCGATAAATTGGTGACATTTCTGCATATATTGTGCAATATTTCTACAATATGGACGCCCACCGTGTTCTCCGTGGTTTAGAAGTATTGATTCGGAGTTTGTACAGTTCAAGACCATTAACAGGCAATCGTCTTATGATTTATATGTCTGTGTTTGGCAGCCATCCCTTGCAGGGAATGCGCCCGCGCATGTGTGTGTGTGTGTGTGCGCGCGTGTGTGTGTGTTTGTGTGTTTATGTGTGTGTGTTTGTGTTTGTGTGTGTGTTTGTGTGTGTGTGTGTGTGTGTGTGTATGTGTGTGTGTGTGTACTGTTGATAGCTAAACATGCTGATGTACCACCGCAATGTCAGGGTCAGTTCGAAAGAATCGCCTTAAATTTATTTCCAAATGTATTAATAAATGAAATGGCAAATAACATTAATATTTGATACTATTATCTTTTTAAATGTTATTTTTCAAACGACACGCACAATAACATCCTCGCACCATAGAGGTACTAAATTCTGTACAGGACTGACTTCATGTGCTACCCCTGGCACACATCTAGAGAGAAACCTGCGAAATGTTCATGTTTGCTTTTGTTCGAGTCCATTTGATGAAATACATATATAGCACTTGTTACGGTATGAATGCCATTTATCAAACAGGGACATGCGCACGCACACATACTACAGTGCATTTGTATGGCAGCTGTACCAATACAAGTTGGACAAACATCGACGTTCACCAGATTCGCCATTATGTTTCCTAGAGGCCAAAACACCTATTGTTAATGTTTCTGGTATAATAATGTATTCCTCTAGCCTCCACGACATGTATGTAGACGTGAACATTGATATGAATGTCCTCCCACGCTGTAGCCCTCCGAGATCATCAGACATGTACGGCTAACCCGAAATATGTCATCCCACAGTAACGTATTGATAACAGCTCACGTAATGTATCCATGGCTGCCATATCCGTGTCTGTGAGGAGGTATTACCTGTGGATGGAAGGCGATGCCAACATGTAACATAGAGAATAATGGCACCAAATTAAAGCGGCCGATCCAGGCCGGAATCGCTGGCGTGCTATAGTCTAGCAATCATCTTGGACGAATTTCATATTTTGGACAGTTTTGGAAATTTATCTTCGATTTCCATGGGACGCAAATACAGTTCTTGAATGGAACGGTTTCCTGGTCGATAGCCGTCCCCAGGCTATGCTGACTTTAATACCCCTATCTTCTAATGCAATAAGACCAGAAATGGACTTTGATATCGCAGATCGCTTCGTGGAGACAATTGGACCTTCAACCTCCAACCACCTCCCCTCCCCCCTTTTCCCCACCCCTCCCTGCTCATTTCCTATTCAAACCACCTGAGCATTCAGCAAGTGCCAGCCGACTGTTGGACATGGAAGACATTTATCTATTCATTACAGTTTTTCCTAGGGCTAGAGAGTCCCCCTTGAGGCCGAATTAGGGAAAGACTTCGGTGATGAACCGGAGTGATGACTACCACATCAAATATCTGCTCTCGAAAACGGCCAACAGTGCGCGATTATTAGCTGTTCATCGTGTCTTCGTACCATAAAAGATGCGCCGATTTGAATAGGTTATTGGATATATTTCGCAGAAATGTATTGAATCGTGATTGGATCCGTAACGGATATGGGTGCATTTAGATAATTCAAATGTTCCAAATAGTAGACAGGTAGTGTGTATATATGCCTCGGAAAATGAGATACATGAAATTATCAGTCATAAATAACAATTGAGTGTGTGCGAGTTTGTGCGTGTATATTGTTCTATATACTCATACTCCGATACATATTTGGTCACATGCAAAGGAATTGGTATGAAATTATTTTCGTAGCCGATTCAGAACGAACTAGAGTATTACTACGTATCTACTATGGCATACATAATACCAATATGCAAGATTGCCAAATAAATACATACTCTTGGCTATATTTGGAACAACACATACTCGCTACAATGTCGTATGCCACAAGTGACACGTAACGCATCCTCGCACCCCAGGGGTACTTAATTCCGTTCATTTCTCACTTCAACTGGTACCCCTGGCACACATCTAGAGGGAAACTTGCGCAAACAATTTAGGAGCTATAAATAGAACCATCTATTTCATTGGATACATTTTTTACACCAAATTCATCGGGAAAATTATTTCATTAGTTGGTTGTTTGCGCAAGTGTCCCTATAGATGTGTGCCAGGGGTACCACATGAAGTGAGATAGGAACGGAATTAAGTGACCCTGACGTACGAGGATGCACTTAACGCAATGGTATAACACAATATACAGCAGTACATGGGCAATACTTAAATCCTAAATCCTAAATCCTAAATCCTAAATCCTCAATCACTAGCAAGTATACATCTCTATCTCAGAATGCTATGATCCTCTATTAAAATATACCGTATTATTGTAGGTCCTTTGGGAGAATTTGGTATTACTGGACAAGGCGCGGACACTGCTTAGCTAAGCTGCGGTCAATTGCTGCCCACGTATTGCCAAGGAAGGCATGTTACGTTACAGGCAGGAGTTGGGGGTAGTCAACGTAACAATTGAAAGGAACGTTAGTGAAATCCCCCGGGTTTCCACTGAGACGAAATCAATCTCTTGACCCACTTTCGGTACTTCTCTGCGGAAGACTGCTCTCACAAATACCAGAAAGTGCTTTCCATTATGCGTACTTCTATTTGCAAGCTGTACGAAAACCGATAATGACGATTTTTTAAGTTTACAAAGCTTTGACTTGACCCAGAATATGTTTGATCCTCAATGACAATTGTTTAATGATTGCTAGCAATATATGTGTTTGATCCACAATGGCAATGATTTCTATAATATCGTGTTTGATCCACAATGGCAATTGTTTAATGATTGCTAGCAAAATTTCTTTGATCCACAATGGCAATGATATCTAGAAGAACATGCTTGATCCACAATTATGTTCCACAATAGCAATTATTTAACGATTGCTAGCAACATGTGTTTGATCCTCAATGGCAATGGTTTCTAGAAAGTCGTGTTTGATCCACAATGGCAATTATTATATAGTTAATGCACGAGGATACGATCTCTCATTGTCGACAGACTCGGATAGTAGCCGAGTTGCGAAACACGGAGGCTTTTATCTGAGTCTGCCGACAATGAGACAAAGCTTCGAGGGTATTAACTGTTTTAAATCATGGCTTCCAAATTATGTTCTATAATACTAGTTTTATGAGAGAATTTTCTATAAATGTGTGGAACTATATTGTCAATTTACGCAGTCTGAAAAATCCTGAAATACGTGTTCATGTTGAAAAGCTAGATGTATGTGTGAATAGTACGCTTGCATTCAGAACAATTACACAATATCACGTTTTGTCTCTGCTTGTATAGATATTAACGCTTGCATTCTCACGTGTTGTCCATGTATATGTCGTCTCGGCACCTGCTTTCATAACAAATTACACTAGCCATCACAAACTTTATTCAAGGGTACTTATGTCGCGTTATACGGCAACTGTTAAGGACACTAGTATAATAATGTGAACATTTATACCACGCTCGAAAGCAAGCTCATAGCGCTACATTATTACCCCGTTCAATGGATATGTGTACACTCAATTTCCTTCTCAATTCCCTGGGGAGTATACAACCCAAGCTGACGTTCAAGACGCTACAAGGTTAACATTCACATGTCAATCTCATCCTTCCGGAGACCCGTTCTCTGCTGGGTGAACAGAGGCATTATCCAACAAAGCGACTTGCCTAAGGCGACACCACAAGTTTTTCAGCCTGTGATTCAGTGTGGGGCAGGAACGAATCCTAGATACGATCAGGTTCTCGGTCACC
>JAUTBT010080684.1:0-31245 GCA_032361225.1 Lepetodrilus schrolli | reverse complement strand
GAGTTACAACTCACCACTATTGTTCTGTGGAACGGGCCACTGGGTATCGTTCTGCGCAGCTCTCTTATCCACTATGAGACTGTACGTCAGCGCATATAGTCTCGTAGTAGCCTTGTTGGTTAAACAGATACCTAAAGCACTAACTGACAACACCGTCTTTCTTTCAGGACGTCTGGAAAGAACTCGTATTATTTAGACCACAATGACAAGAAGGGGTCGTCTGAACCTGGCCATGACAACCCTGCGTTTGAAGTGGAAGTTGTGGAAATCATAAAACCACCGATAAACTGATAGCGAATGCATGTAGGATACAAATGGACCTTCTTCTCTAGGTCGGAGTTTCATGAAATGGTCGGACTGCAGTCCGAGTTTTAATCGAAAATTACGTCATGATCAGGCGTTTCACGAAAGGGTCGTACTGTATGTATAGACTAAATTAATCCGTGCGCCATTCCGTGTTCCCAGCGATTTAATTTATATTACATGTGTAAATTAAAGCGCCGGGAACCCGGATGTCCGTGCGCCATTCTTTTACTATAGCAGGAAATGCCGTATAGGCCTAAAGGCAATACGTCGATTTACGTTTGGACTACAGGTACGACCCTTTCGTGAAATGCAGGCATATTGTAAAACCATGGTTTGCGCCCTGAATACATTATGACCCATTTCGTAAAACGCAGGCGATGCTGAACTTACAAGTACTTACAAATAGTAGCGTTACATCAGTATCGGTGTAGATCGAGGTATACGTCATAATATAATGTAGCATGACTCGCTACTGATTTACGCCCTGATTTACGGTCGGACTACAGAACGACCGTTTCGTGAAGCGAGGCCAGGCACCCGTTTCACAATGACATCCTAAATTTAGGAGATCCTAACTTTAGGACCAAGTTTATCACCTCGTAAGTTAGATATCGATTTAGGAAGGGATAACACTCGTGACGTCGTCGTGAAACACTTGTTACGAGGTAATCACGTTTAGGGCTAGTTAGGAGGTCGTCGTGAAACGGGGGCCCGATGTCGTGTATATTCATATATCACACTTATTGTAGTGGTGTCGAAATACGCTTTAACAAAATGTTTGTTTTATTGTGTATAATATCCTTATAGACCTACGTACAGGAAATGTTCTACACAGAGATAATTATTGATGTAATTGCCTATTCAAGATGATATTAACTCGTGTGTGTTTTAAAAGACAGATAGTATAGAAATGTTACTATTAGTAACTCTGTTATATATCATTTATAGTGCTATTCATATTCGGCTTGTGATAAAATGATATAAAGATAAAGCTTGCCAATACCAGGAATTCATGCACCACCCACGTTTGACTGAAATATATGTTGTGTTATTGTAATGTGCAAAGCATGTCGAGAACAGTTTGAGGATAACAGCAGTAATATTTAGAACAAGTCATTAAAAAAAACCTCAGTATTATTAATCTGTTTACTGGGCCAAAGGTAGTATATATATATATATGTATATAATGATGATGATGATAATGATGACATTTATTTTGCGCTAAAATGCCCATAAAGCGCGTTACGTGCAATAGTATACTATAAGTAAGGGTATAGTAGACAATGATATCCTGTTGTATGTTGGCATGTTCAGGCGGACTGATGATCAGAAAGTTTGAGTTCTATGTACCTTTGGAACGAGATATAAAACCCCGGAGATTTACGGACCTGTAACTATTGACAGTACAATAAACCTATCGAATAATAGAAATCGTTGTGGTACGTGAGCATACTTGTTGCTTTGTATAAATACGTAATATATTATTTTATGTCTCTTTTCATACGGTACACAAATGAACGTGGGTTTTTAATGGTGGTGTGTGACATTCATATAAAAGTTGGACGGAAGGATAAAGTAAAATCAGTACATATATAAACTATACTGATGTTTTTTTATAGACCGCTTCGAATGGTTTGAGTAACGGCCCGTTTAGCTTGAGGTCAGCGTTCAATCCCGAAACCGATTACGAAACTTTTATTTTAGTACAAACTCATACTCAACTCAAGGTTTTGTTCACAAATCTACATATAAAATTAGAGCTTGAGCATGAAATCGTACTCAAAAGGTTTCGTAATCCCGGGACCAGTTATATCTTATCTGGCACTTTCCCCAGACCTATACTCATAACCTTTACTTTCCATTTCTGTGGCGTGCACTGTGTGTATGGCTTTGCCCAGTTAACTGTGTTGTGTTGTAATGTCTCTGAATGTGACGGGTACGGATATTATTTATATCTGGCAATGATATCTGAAATAACATATAATAGTATGACGCAGATGATTTTGTAGAACAACATAAGTACGAAGAGATAAACATTTTAATGATAATATACTACTACTACTACTACTACTACTACTACTACTACTACTACTACTTTCCAAAACAACAATAAAATAAAAACTCATTACAATGGCAATAAAACTGGCTCATAACAAATAGGCTACCATTACAATGACCGTGAATATAGGAGTTGCCGAGAATGGCATTTTCTCAATCACTTTTTCATTTCTGAAATTGCGGAATTGACGCGTCGGAAGTATGAATATTAGTCTACTAGTATATATTCTAAACTACATTGTAAGCACGTAGACTGCTCATTTAATTGCTGTTCACTGAATCCTCTATATCATCCAGGTGAGGTTAGATCTCCCACGAGTCCCCAGCTTCGCTTTGTTCCGTTTCTACGGATTGTTATAACAGAAGTTAGATCACGTGGCCTAGGCAAGATGTCAACCATCCTAGATTAGCATACACACCAATCTACCTGCCAGACTGTATGTGTTAGTCGTTGTAAATTAATAACAAATAAAACCTGCCAATGCAATCGATGCCATCTAAAATCAACAATATTACTAATTTAACGGCATCTCTAAACATACAGTCGACCCCCGTATATCCGGACTTCAGATAACCGGTTCCCTCGCTATCCGCACGTTTTCTTTACTGGGAACCAATATTTTGTTATATAAAATGACTCAGATAACCAGAAATTCGGTTTCCGTTTACCGTCTGACATATCCGGAAACCAAATAGACAAATTAAGCACAATATATGTTCAGATAAACGGACGGAAAAACTGCCAATAGTCAGCTGATAGTAGACTAGCTGTTTGTTTAGCAAATTAGGCAAGGCAGCCTTGTTGTTAAGGTCACGGTCAAAACATTAGATTTTACAGCGGGGTTAAACGGGACAGTATTTTGACAACAATACATTATTTTCAGTACATTACAAAAGCTGTTGAGAATAATCCGTGCCATTTCAATTGTATCAATTGAGTTAACATCAACGAATTGTAAACACCGGTAATCAGTGCCAGTTAGACTGGACTCACATTCGGCAATCAGTTAATTTTTTTACCCATTGAATTGACTCGATGTATTATCAACTGTTGATAGCTTGTATAGTATTATTTTGTATGAGCAACACATGTATGCGTCATGGACCATAATGCGTGATAAATGAAGTGAAGTCGTCTATCTGTGTATTATAAGTATAAGAGTATATCCGGGTTTTCTTTTGGGTACATATATTAACCTATCTCTCCATGTAAAAAAGTCATCCTGTACATTGACATACTGGTATATAAGTAACTCCCTCAAGTCTACAATTTGGCTTCCTCTTCCTTGAATGTCGGATTATCGTGTCCAGAAACAGAAGTGGGCTTGGTATTATTGTCAGGTTGATCCAAGTAATACGAATTCTTTGCCGACGTCCTGAAATGAGAAAACGTTGTCCATTACGACATTATCACTGGAACTCTATTTAACAATTCTACCTTTAACAGTTCTACTAGTAACATAATATCATGAAGTCTCTAGGTTTATAGCTATACACAAATCCATTCAAATTATCATAAAAAAAATTGTTCCGTGTTTAATTTCTGCTACCAGAGACGAAGCTAGGTTTGACTAAGATATAGAGCTAAGATATGATGTATAGTGTTTTAAATAATAAATGTTCTGAAAAAAACCCACCCCACACAATTGGTGAGATTTAATTGTGAGGAATTCTTGTTGGGATAATATTATTTTGAGGCGATAGTCTTTTGCCATAGATAGTAACGTCCCTGACTAAATAATGTGATATTATTATTTTGCTGGTCTCAGAAATTCTTTCAATTGTCTTACTTTGCGAAGACCTTGGCCTCTTGGATTGTGTCTGGCAACTGTCGGTTAAGAGTCTCTGGTAACCAGAGTGCCAGTATTCCTGCAAGGATTGATACAGCGCCGAACACAATCAGCGGAAGAGCGTTCCCAAAGTCACCGCCCACGAAGGTACCCTAGCAGAAAAACAACGATGTTGGCCATACTTTGCATAACTGTCAAAGTTACCCATTACCCTCTGCAGTAGAATATACGTTGAGAAAATAATATGTTGTAGCATTATCACGAGGGGTATATACTGTTTTTATACGCCCCGTGTATACACAAAACGCATTAAAATACATACGTGCATACACTGATTAATTTATTCCATCATTGTAATTGAATTAAAGCAAATTTAAAAGCATACTTCTTTTTTCCCGCGATGTATAGCTGAACAGGTAAATGCCATAATAGATGCCATTAGTTTCCCGCTGAGAAAGTTATTTCCGTCAGCTATTTAGGTGATATTTATCAAGATCACGTGAATCACTCAGATCTCGACTTAATTTATCATATGGAGGTAAGACAACACTCTGAAATATATTTATATATATAACGAAATGAGGTTTACCAGATCCGCTATGTATGGTGAGACAATTCCGCCAATTCGAGCAGAAAATGAGCTACCGCCCATTCCGGAGTTTCGTACAACTGTAGGGAATAGCTCTGCAGCAAATATGTAGATGATGGCAAAGGCAGCTGATGCTCCAAATTTTCCAACCATGGACAGAGTAATGGTTACCCATTGCAATTCTGAATAGAAAAATAATCTAATTCGGCAAAATTCATCACTGTTTTAAGCAAAGGATTAGAAGCACATATCTGCATATTGTTAGACATAAGGTTTTCTAAAACGCAGATCCATTACGATAAACATATGATACTATACCATTATAGAGAGTTGAATGTCAACGGCCTGCCACCTACCAGGCCCCGCGTATATAACAGGGAAGAGGGTCAGGACACAGGCCACGCCCCCCAGCAGCATACTCCCGCAGTGTAGCAACTTCCGCCCCACTCTATCCAGGAGGAGTATACACAGGATGTAGGCAGCCAGCTCCACGGCGTTAGCAATGGCAAAGTTGACGTATACGTCACCGCCAAGGTTTCCAACGTTGAGGCCAAGACCGTAGAAAACCATGCTGGCCACTAGCCTTGGAGAAAGCATTGGTAGAAGTAATGTAAGCATTAAAGACCACAGAAAATCATGCTAGCCAATATCGCCTGGGAATAATGCATTGGTAGAAATACTGTAAGCATTAGAGGCCATTACCATTTAAAACCATGCTGAGATGAAAGTGTTGTCAAATATGCTATACGTATTTAAACAAAGGGTAGGGTTCTACACAAAATCGAAGTAGAACTTGTCCATTTCAAATATAAGTTCCTACCAATCCGACCATGACCCTCTACTGTACCGTTTATAGTTTCTTACTCTATTTTTATATGGAAACCTGAATCATTACGACAATCATGACACATATAACCTACAGCTACAGTTGAGGCTAGAGGGGGGTGACTAAAGACAGCAATGCCTGTTGGCAATAGCTAACTAGAAACTAACACCACACCCTCCAAATAAATGTGTTAAGAACACCTACAAACACTCGCTGAAGTACTTTATCAAGCCGAAGCACATCAAGATCAGTGTGAAAATTATTACCAGTTAAAAAAGATAATTAGAGTTCTGATGAGCAGAGTGGGCGATGTGAACATCTCGGTTATTTTCCCCTGGGGTTCCTTGTCCATGGACTCCGCGTCAAACAGTTTGTCTGGGAGAGTGACGCCATTCACTTCAGCTGCTTTCCTGAGGATCTTTTCAGCTTCTTCTACTCGGCCACGTGACAGCAGCCATCTTGGGGACTCTGGTAGCAACCTGGGCAAGACAAATAGAGATGACGTCCTTCAGGTTAAAGGAAACATGTGTCTTCCAAGAACGGGGTCGCTACTTCCGGTGGAAGGAAAGTACAAAACAATCCCATTGCCTCAGTACGTAGTCATTGTCAAATACGCTTCGTGGCAATTCTTTCGATTTTTAATGATTGAAATAAAAAAATAAAAAATTGACACAAATCCCCCAAAATGTAAAATAAACATTAAAAATAGAAACATTGCCACGAAACATCTTTGACAAGGACTACCCTACCCAATACAACGAAGACGTTATTCATAGATAATGCTAAATTTATAACCGTCGAAAGCAATTAAAAAATAAATGAAATATTTAAAACTAGTTGGTCGGTTAATTTGGGGTTTAGAGTCACGTTCAAGATTTGTTCCACTCACAGCATGGCTTGCATGCATATGTATTGCTAGTGCTAGATTTCCACTAGTTTTTATAGTGCTAGCTCACATGCCGCCGATAGAACATGGATACCCCACTCTCAGAGTATACTGATTCCGAGCCGATCAGTCCTTGCTTTAGCGTATTTCTATTTAACATATATTTGAATTTTCTCATGGAACAAATCATTTTAAATGTGTTTTTTTTAAAATGATATTTTGTATATGGCAAGACCATTTGCCATCTAATGAGAATGTTAGTTTGTAGAAACGTCTTTGATGTGTACCACTTCGTACACCAATTTAAGGTGCGTGGCATCATGTTTCAAGAAGAACAATATTGCTTCAGTTTTGTCCGGATTGAACTTGATGAACCGTTTATTAGCCCATTGACAAACATGTTTCAAATTTCAGGTGTAGTATTACAATATATTAAGTACGTACCAGTAGTATGAGATCAATAGAACAGAAGGGATGGATATCGCGAGCTGCAAGTAATGCCAATCTCTTATGAAGTAGGCGATCAAACCAACTAGAAAGCAACCTCCAACCCAGAAAATCTCGATGATCATTCCTGCCAGTGTTCTCTTGGATGGACCAACCAGTTCCATTCCTTCGAGAAGACGTTGAACAAAGCATCAGGTTATACATTGTTCGACATGATTGTAAGGGTTTTAATTAAATATGATGGCAAGAGGTTGAATTAAAAAAAATCATAACCAACCAAGAAAGTTTACAGTTATAACCAAATTATTATGAGACATGAATAATCATCTGATATCAATGGCTATTATTAAGTATAGAGAATGGCCATGGAGTTCAGAGGATGAAGAGTTTCATTTAAAATAAATTTAATGCGTATTTCATTATATTACTAATTTATCGATCCAAGAAATACAATAGTCCACTGTTGTATCAGTCTTTGAATTTGAATTCGCATTATGTATTTACCCACGACAAAGGCCGGCACAAAAAGTCCAATATTTGATGCTCCTGTCAGGAATCTCAAGATGACAAAGACTAAGAAATTTGGTGCAAACGCCGAGCCGATGCCCATACTGATATGTAGAACAGCAGACATCAGTAAAGTTGGTCTCCGTCCAAATCTGAGGGAAAAGAAACCATCTAATTCAAGTATTATAACTTCCGATTTTTTTGTTTGTGTTTTGTACATGATAAAATAGTTCTCTAAGAATATTGCTTACCGTGTCAATGTTTTATACGTACAATGTTCTATTTCAAGCAAGAAACTCACATATCTGATATGATTCCAACGCATAAGGATCCTACAAGGACTCCCGCCATCATGATACTGTTTGCCAGAGCCCGATTTCCACGAATGGCGCACACCATGTTCATCTACAACAATGAAAGTTACTATCTCTCTCTCCCTGTCTCTCTCTCTCTCTCTTTCTCTCTCTCTCTCTCTCCATCCCTCCCTCTCCCTCTGTCTCTCTCTGTGTCTCTCTCTGTGTCTCTCTCTCTCTTACTCTCTCTCTCCCTGTCTCTCTCCATCTCTCTCTCCGTCTCTCTCTGTGTGTCTCTCTCTCTGTATGGCTTTCTCTCCCTCTCCCTGTATCTCTGTCTCTCTCTCTCCTCTCCCTGTCTCTCTTTCTTTATCTCTCTCGCTCTCTCTCTCCCTGTCTGTCTATCTTTCTCTCTCTCTCTCTCTCTCTCTCTCTCTCTCTCTCAAGAGTTTGCTGTAATGGTTACTGTAGTTCAAATACAACTACTAGTATATAAAAGCAGTATGACGTGAATTTAATGTACGTATGCTGTATGAGCATTCCTTGATTCTGTCTCACCTCTGTGACGACTGTGTTCTCGAAGACAGATCGGTCGTACACCCATTTGTTACATTCCACAGCCGTTCTGTTTGGGTTTGTGCCATTGAGGTTTTCGAAGAGCTTACAGTTGTCTCTGACCGTTATTCCGTCTTTGGTCATCCATGGTATGGATCGGTTTAACAGTAAGCCTGTATCTTGTGATGCAAATGTATCATTGCCTAACATAGGCAGAGCACATCTGGAAAGGTAAGGAACGTATAACGTATGTTATTGATACTCCAATGAGCTAATGAACTATTTAAATCAAAAACATTGTGTCGTACTAATAGTATAAGTAATGACGTTGACGCGTATATATGCTACAGTCAATCTCTAAAATCAGGCAATGTGTAAAATGTTTGAAACTTTCAGTGACTTTCTTTCCACTCAGTCAATTTTTAAAATGCCTGAAATGATAAAACGACTCCCTTTACTTGACAGATTGGCTGGCGTAAGTTTGTTGAAAAAAATGAAGACAGTGTGTACATGTTTATAGGTATGCACACAATTCTGTGTTAATACATATAAAATAAAGTATACAATCCTGTATGAATATCTACAAAAACGTACGCATTATCTTCAATTGTTTTCATTAAACTCACGCCAGTCAGTCATTTTTGCCATTTCTTGAATGAATTGAAATTCACTGAAAATTTAATACATTTGACACATTGCCTGATCTTAGACTTTGACTGTAACATATACATCGTAGTAAGTATATTCAACAATATTCCAAAAATATATAGGCTCCAGGTACTCTTGACGTATTTGCAGACACATTGGAAGAAGAAGGGGACCAGATTCCTGCAGCCGTGTTGCGAAATTTGGTAGAAAGTTTCCCCACCAAATATCTGCTGGCCGTTAATTTATTTTGCTATTTTCCACCCACCTCCATCGCTGTCTATTTGTCTATGTCTATCTATGTCTCTCTACGTCAACCAGACATTGGCGATTATGTATAGTCAATCCTAAGTATTAATTTATACCAAGTGTCCATTTTTCGCGAATTATTTTAAGAATTTATGTTATCCTATTTGAACACTCTATAACTTTCATCTATATCCAAAAGAAAATTGAGACACAATATATTGAATTGTATTTAAAAATGAATGATAACAAATTGATTTTTTTCATAACCATCTGAGTTCCTTCGAATGCATGCACATTCACTACGTGACAGTGGTCATTTAATATACGAGACTGGTATATAGTTGAGCTGGTGCATAATACATTACTTATAGTCATTCTTACAAACACAGCAGGAGACCCAACAACTAGAGGTTTATTTGTACTGTGCTGTACAGCTCTTGTTTGAAGTGATATTTTCTCGGCAGTAGAGTATTGAAATGCATTCAACGGAACATGCAAGAGATATCACCTGCTATATATTTAAACTGACTATAGGCGTGTGGTAGGGGACAGGCCTCTTACGTCTTTTGATGGCAGCACAACCTAGCAGACTTAGCAATTGTTATTATTCTCACGAATGGATATTCAAACTGTAGCCAAAGCCATAGAGCACGCTTATAAACATATAATACATTCACCTGAACAGACGCAAAACAGGTTTCATATGACCAAATAAACACATCGTTACTGTTATATTATGTAAAATATAAACATTGGATATATCGGTCGAAGACGCTACGACTAGACAGTACAAACCTATTCACACGAATAGACCATATTAAGGCATCAAAGATACGTTGCTTTTGGTTCGACTTGAATAGAAACTTGTAATACAACCCAAACAGGTTAAACCCCATAGACATCAACAATCATCCTCAATTCATTTATGTATTGATACTTTCTCAAATATACCCTAATTTATATGGCTTTCATTCTTAATCTTTCGTTCTTCTCTCCCTATCTATTCTTTCCTTCTGTTTGAGCAGTTTTCATTTATATTGTAATAACTTGTAACCTATTTATTTCGTCTTGAATAACATATGTTTAAACTTAAACAAAACTAATTAATTCAATAATAACCTATTTCACTAGAGGGTTGTACAAGTATTTAGGGCCTAATTGTGGTTTACGACATTTCCTGCTATAGCAAAAGCATGGCGTAAATCTCGATTCACGCGCACAGATATTGTGCAATCAATCAATCTCTCTCTCTCGCTCTCTCTCTCTCTCTCTCTCTCTCTCTCTCTCTCTCTCTCTCTTTCTCCGCTCTCGCTCTCTCTCTATCTCCCGCTCTCTCTTCACCTCTCTCTCCGCTCTCTCTCTATCTCCCGCTCTCTCTTCACCTCTCTCTCCGCTCTCTCTCTTTCTCCCCTCTCTCTTCTCTCTCTCTCTCCGTCTCTCTCTCTCCCCCCTTCCTCCCCCTCTCTCTCTTTCTCTCTCTCTCTCTCCCCATCACTTACAATATATGTCACATAAACTCATGTTCAAAAACAATAACCTAAATTACTAAAAAAAACTAAAACTAAATCTTATATTTGACTCTATACCTTACTATGGACAACCTATAACCTGTTAAACCAGTTAAATAATATTTATTAAACTAGGTTTTAAAGGAATGCAGGAAATTACGTTTCAGGGCAATAGGTTGTTTTTAAATTTCTGGGGAAACATGTCCCAGGAACAGCTAGAGTAGCCTCGGGCGCTTCGCATCTCTTCGGAAAGTAAATTTATGATTATCTTTTAGGAACGTCTACACATTATACACATATAAGGTCCGTATATTGTGAGGTCATGACCGCAAGAACATTTATGGGTGAAATGACAACATCCCGACCCAGAGCAATGCAGTACAAACATATGACCGCAATCCAGTGTAAACATGGTAGGGCCGCTTTCAGGATTCTTGGCTTGTCAGTTTACGGCAGGAGCAAACTGACAACATCCGTAGCACTGAATGTTGCAGTAAACCTTGAGTTTAGTAGCATTCAGTGTTATACCAGTTAGTAATTTGATAATGTTTACGAAATATCAATAGATAAAACAAAAATAGTATAAAAATAATAATAGTTACACTTTAAAACAGTACAAACACGCACGCACGCACCCGCATCCATTAACAAGAACAACAACAACAACGAAAGCGACGAAGACAACAACAACAGGGGCTAAATTCATTCTACTTCTGCCTGTGCTGACGTCTTGTGCATTTTCTACCTCTTTGTGATATAAGCCTACTAATAGGTTTTGAATTGCAGTATGTAAATTTAGTTGATATTTTATGTGTATTTATTTACGGTGTGCACAATGAGTGGTTGTATACGAGAACAAGTCCTTCTTTATTCTTTATATATTAGCTTGCACCAGTGCGACGTTTTACCACATGCTTGCTCACAGTGAATATACAACCAGGGCAACGTGGTAAGAACGCCACTTTGAAGTTGTAGTTTTAATTTCCATAATATCACCTGAAGCATATATGCAACCTTCATCCCAACCCCAAAGTATATTTCCCCATTACAATACTACGTCAATGCTGCGCGCATACAAGGTAAAGATATATCTTTATTCTGTGCATAACACAAGACACGAATTCATGCTCGTCGTACAGTCTGGAGGTAGGACTTATTGACATAACATGTTATATCATCTCTCTTTGCCTTGCAAATCATCATGATTTCGTATTTGAAGTATACATATTTTCCTAGGTCAGTTTGCATAAAAATATAAAATTATCGGGAAAGTAATATTTTCATGCTCAATAGAGAGTCAGAAATAATAGAAGTTTTCTTAATGTATTTATTATCTGTACGATTGACGACCAAATTAGTTTCATAGGTTAGAAAGGCAATTTGGAAGGATTCAATCTATACTATGAAAATGTTGGAATAGAAAGTAGAACATTTGTAAATGGAAGACTCAAAATACAATAGCGAAACGACTGACGATAGCGCATATAAATCAACAAAGTTACGTCTAAAACTAGATTCAAGATGTTCCTTTCATGACCTACATTTAGATATTCAAATAATTTCATCTTCAACGAGTTAAATGTAATCCTTATTTCCACTTAATTTCCATCAAATGTCACCGCTCTGACAGAAAACCATACATTAACTGATATGGCTTAGGTATATGGACACAGACTTACCTATGATCTGGAATGTTGAGTGTAAACACTGAAACCAACATCTGCATTGCAGAGAATATCCCTTGAAAACATACTATGAAATAAATCCTCTTCTGGTATGGACCAAAATCTCCCAAGTATTGGAAAACGTCATCAAACTTCATCGTGTCTTCTAAGTTTCCAGAAACTGTCCTCACTCTCGCTCGTGGACTATCTCAGCAGAACACACTGGCGTGATGAGATTTATCTGTCATATGTCATCCCACCAGTTTTACTATGTAGAAAGTATTGTCATCGACTCGTTCTCAGCCGTCTGTCTGATGTCCTTGACTTTGACGCTGATGAATGACACTTTGAAAGCTGCACCCTTCCAGTGTTCCTTTGATACTGAAAAACAACATGCACTATGAAACATTTGTTAGTGCGAATACGCGTGCGCGTGGGCGTGCGTGTATGCACTTAGTACCTATGTTTGAATGTATACGTATACATTACGTATTTCAAGAGGTATTATTCATTGGCCTGTCGAGCCATTATACGCCTTGAAAACCGATACATATTCTCTTGTTAATGCATTCAATGTTCATGTCATAGCATGATAACGCATACTCTCCTTACATTATCTGACATTCGCATCTTACTAGTTATCGTATGTATTACATACATTTATATTTATATAACATTTGTTGAGTTTTAAAGTTATCTCAAAAGACGCAAGGTATCAAGGTACTGACAGCTCAAGGATGATATCTGCATTGCCACTCTACAGTCAGCGTATCATATCAATATTGCGTCGGAACCCTTGACTCCGAAGTCCAACGTTCTACTACTGTCCTACCATCCGCCCTCGCAAGGCATCTAACATAGCTTCTATCGATACTGCATTTATATTTGCTATATTTAAATTCAGCCCATGGGCTAAAACATTAAAGTATTTGCGTAATATTTCGTTTTTAGGCTCGAGGGCTTAATATGTAGCCAATACAATTTTATGAGTAAACGGGATGTCATTTGCATTTTTTAAAACTTATTTTCATTAACATATATTTCTATTCCTGTAAATTCTAAATGAAACAGCACTCAGAAATGAGTACAAATGCATATCATCCTCTATCAATTAAATAAATCTGTATAAACACTGAATCCAATATCCCGAATGTGTTGTCCATGACTACCACTTCAATTTGTAATTAAGAAATAAATTCAAAACGAAAACATTTTATTATATATATATTTTTTTGGTATATTGAGTGGTAGTCATGGACAACACATTCGGGATATTGGAATCAGTGTTTATATATTTATCTTCAGTTATTTTAAAGTTTATCACAGCGAGATCAAAGCGCTATTGTCGGCACTCATAGTCCAATCAAATTCGCCCTAACATGTATAAGCTCCACCTAATTTGTCATCCACAACAATGGTGTCGAGCACTGTCGAGTGCTGAATTTTCTCGACAGGGTTGCCCACCCACAGACGAAGGCAACTTTTCTCCAAGACACTTAGTTCGATAACGCTCACGATCTTCTCCAGCGAACTTGCTGCCATTTTGGATGTTGTGATATACAATAGCTGTATATAGTAGTACAGAAACGCATGTTTCATTTGGTTGGTTTCAAATTAGACACACGGGGAGACAACTCACTCTGCCGTCAGGGTACAAATTGCCAACCGGATAAATGGGTTGTATTTCGGGAAGGGTAGCAACACTCTCCAGCTCCATGCTGTGAGCCACATGCGTCCCAAGGAGGGACCAGTCTGCCGAAATCAGCTAAGCTGGAAGGCGACTGTCAAAGCAGTAAACCCTACCACACCACCACCAAAGAAGCCCTTTTTAATTGGGCAGGCTTCTCTTCAAGGAAATACAGTAGTTTTCCGGATTAATAGTAGTGTTGGCCTCCTACTATTCAATCATCGGTGCCCTTTCAGGATTTTGACATATAGAGATTGATAAAAATATATATTGTTTTTTGTTTTGAATATGTCAATATAAGTGTTTTACAGTATGAATTTGTGTGAGAAAAGGCTGTTTGGCACAAACAATCAAGACGTCAATATTTATAATCTATGAAATTATATAATAAATCTTCGTCCTACTGTATAGCATTAATGCCAAGCTAAAATCTTAGCTAGGGATGTTTTTTGTTGTTGTTGTCAAACTTCCATTGCATTAACCAGCCCGCTGTGAAACACTAAGTGAAATGAATAAAAAATATATTTACTAATATGTAGCTTCGTCACAGATAATTCCCTCGAGTAGGCTTACATGTCATAGGCATACATGCCACATTAAACAGGGCCACAATGTATAATTATCACAAAACTACTAGTATACATGCATAGCAAGAACTTGAGTTTTACCTTATGAAACAGTTGTGCTATTATAGAATAATAACATATTAAGTACGATCTTAGTCTAAGAAAAAATACATAAAAACTTTGGAGAAAAAGGGCGTAGCTGGAATGTGGACCGAGGGTACGAAACCCATGTCTCTAGTGGCTAGAAAATTAACGTGGATTCGTCTGCGTACCTGCGTAGGCCTGTTTATACGGCAGATACGCCCCTGCCATGGATTTTTTTAATGGGATGCAGTAAACGTATAAGGAAAACAAACTCGATCGTAGGGAGAGAAAACGAGGGCAAAGGAATAATCCATATTTTAATATAGAATAATAACTCTACACACGAATATTAATAATCTTAGAAATAAATCAACACGCGTGTGTTGAAATATACGGTGATGACAACATAAATACTACGTCTAGTGAATAACTTGTCCACCAGAGTATTGAGAAAAGAGAACATTTACTTAGAATACAAGTGATTAGGGGAATAGATTTTGAGTTACAAGTGCCCGAGGTGCGCGAAGAGGCATGAAACGAGAATTTGTTGTGGTCGGCTGACAAGTCAAGTCGGCTAAGTGAGAAAGTTGCTCAACATACATATTCCCTACATAACAAATGAGATAGAATGGATTAATCTGACAAAACTGAGTCGTGTGGCACCTGCCACACAATGGGAGTTTCGTGTGTGTCCCCTGAACGTCGAACAACTGAAGAGTATCATTTGTTGTGGCGCGTATTTTGATTTGCTTTGTGAAATATTCGTTTCCAGTGGACCATGTCAAACTTTAGACTGTCGCGACTTTTGCCTAGGTTTCTCAGGGGCGACAGGGACAAAAGTGCAGGATTTATCAAAGATTCTGGAGATAAGAACTGTTGTAGGATCTTATTTCTTGACGACACAGAAATGAAACTGCCATTCAAGGTGAGTTCTCTTCTCTTTTGACACAAACTTTTAAAGTAAAATATTTGACGTTTGGGGAGCATATTCTTGCAGTAGCAAGTTTAATCATTGTTGTCTTCTTCTAAGATTCATGTATTTATGTGTATAGTATTCAACTGATGCCACATCGTAAAATATAGAATATTAATTAAAGAGTTGTACAACTGTCACTTGTCTGCCAAGTGTCAGTACTCTAGTCGATGCACATTGAACATTCAGTGTATTACATCAAAGACCATAGACCAAGAATAGTCAATGCTAGCCTCTCTGCTTCCTTATCAAGATGCCAGTGGAAATAATTTCAAAATTTAAAATTAGGAAATCAACTACTGTTGTCACGTGTATCACATTATGTGTCTGTTTACTGTGATTTTTGTAATTTGCAATTCATTATCACAGGTCTTTTGTTTTCCACTCCAATGACTTCAAATAGTCAAAATAATTACATGGATATTGTGGTATACGACCTTAAGCACAATCATGGACTATCGGAGAATACATGTTTACACATAGCTTTGGTCAATACAGTTTTGACTTGTGTGCGTTGAAATCACATGTAGACTGTCATTCCACTGTCTGCATGTAGTACTTAATGAATTCTACTTTCAATACTTTGAGATCAAGTAGATGTCAGGTTCATTCCAGCAGTGTTTCAAAAGTGACGACCTCACAACCACCCAAGGAAATTGCTAATAATGTGGGCATTTTCTAGATTTTTACTATTGATCATGAAGCTTTCGTGGCTGATTGAATTTCTCTGGAATTGCGAACACTAGTCATTAGAATTCTGACCTTAACTTAAAGGATAATATGCAGAGCTGTTGATGTTGTATATGCTGTGCAGACTGTAAGCTACAAGATCAATTCTGGTGTGTAATTTATGTATTCTTACCACTGTTGTCAGTACTGTGCAAATATGAGGATAGTGCTCGAGAATACATCACATATCGAGTTCATGGAACTCGACTGTAGTCAGATTGTAACATATCCAGATTCAGTGACTTATTGATATCAAGATTCAGTGACTTATTGATATTAATTGTTCATGTTATCCACATCTCATCATATCCAATTATAAGTTGTGGTGCTTAGTAGTGTAATCACAACAAACATCTAGCACAATATACCAAAGCTCCAGAGTTAGAATAACAACATACACCCGCTTAAGTCATTGAAACACTGTGTATTAAGAGACGGAGCCAAACTTATTATTCACAACATTCCTATGATATAAAACCTAGCTGTCTATCTACATCTGCTGACAGGCACACTGTGTCGGACTGACTCGACATCTGGATGTTATGTTCATGAGCTAAGCAGATGGTTTACTTTTTCTTCTTTATTTTTATCTTATTTTTTTTTGTCATTCCTTCCAACACTATCCAAAGAATTCTAACAATCTTGAGTAGAAGGAATAAATGGGATACTTGCCCATCAGTCAGGATATATGGTCTATTTCATTTTCATGTATACATGTACCTCTGATATTTTCAAATTTATTTTAACAGCCTTGGTTATAGCATGGCTAGCCGAAGTAAAATTCTATAGATACATGTTGGTGCCATCACAAATATGACTATTACCATTACTACTAATTAAGTATTATTACACATCATGTACCACTACCATGCTGCCATGGTTAAACAATAGAATCAAATCATTAATATTAATTTGATTTCCTATTATCATTGGATATTTTCTAGCTAGGAAATTATGACTAATTAGGTGTACATTTGTTTGTTGTTCAGACATACATGTGATATACTACACCTTACCACTGCTCTTTTAGTGTAGTGGAATGCTAGACTGTCTATGAGATTATCAGGTAATTACGCTGTGTTAATTGCCAGGTATACAGGTGTAACATACAGGTTCTCTAGCAGCTCACCCGGTTAACTCGTTAGCTACTGGAGTGTGTACTGTAGGTACAGTATGCTGCCTTAAAAATTGCTCAATATTTAAATATGTTGAGAAATTGTCCTGAATTTGTGAAGAATTTTTTGTTTTTGAAATATGCACATGACAAAGATGATTTGTTTTACTGAGAAATATGGAAATCGTCATTCTTAAATATTTGTGTCATTGTCTTCACACATGGTCTGTGCAGTCTTTTCTATAATTACTGGGTAATCAATAATTTGTATCGATAATTTAACGTGCTTGAGCTCAGCAGTTTTACAGACTATTGAGAAATGTAGCTGGACATTACTACTAGCTAGAGATTCATCTAGCCTTTCGTGCAGATCATAAGCTATGTTTTATGTGTAAGGTCAACTTGAAACTCCTCTAGCCTTCTGTATCGTGTATAGGAGAAAGGCAGAGTATCTGTCCATTACTGGGAGTCCTATTACCTATCAGTATCAGTAATGTACAGATACAAGGCCTTTATTCGACTTAAAATACAGTGAATTAAAATATATATTTAACCAAATTGCAATCATCGTTAGTTGTGTTGTATCCCTAGCGACTAAAACTATTAAAATAGATTACATAGGAAATATTTTGCATCTCAAATCTCAATGGAGCCTCAATTCTCAATGCCATTTTGTTGACGTGTGTAGTCTGGCAGGTATTGTTACAAACCGCTGCTTGTAGCAGTACTCAAAAGCTATTTAACGCAGGTCACTCAAATTTGGCACATCATTGGAAAATGCTTGTACCCAACCAGTTCCAAAATTACATCTTCATAGATCTCTGAATAAAACATTACACTTTTGCTAAATATGTGGAGGGGTGTCGTTCTATCATGTAACTTACATATACATGTATTTGAACACCAATGAAAATTTGTCACATGACAATATCATGAATATTACTATTGTCCAAGTTACTGACAGATAAAACATATTGCTATCGACGGTACGCCACGCGGGTTGTTTTTTTATGTAGATGCATAATACCTCATTAAAAAGCATTAATATTATTTTCAAGAAGTATGACGGTGCGTGCAATACAGAAGATATGTAGGGCCTGTTCTCCTTTATGATCAAGATACACTATGCAAACCCTTCCCTTGTTTAATTTTGGCAACACGTAAACGGATGCGTGGTTCTAAGTTAGTAATGTGTAAACAATATGACATTATACAGCTATACTACAAACTCTTTTGTGTTAGTTTTCTTGTAGCCTGCATGGCTCAGGTGGTAGAGCATAGGATTCACAATCAGAAAGAGTGAGTTTGATCCTGACTAATGTCAAGATATTTTATAATGTGGAAGTAATGGCTGTTTGAAAAGTACAAGTTGAAAACGCTACAATATTATGACATACGACTCTACAATACTACATTATTATTCTAGTAATCTGCTGATTATAAGATACTTTTTATAAGGTATAGTCAGGGGAATACACGTATAAAAGGTAGCTTATCGTCAGCAAGGAAGGCTAGAGGAATCTCGAGCTACAGTTAATATTGTTAAATTTAATTGGCACTGCCATGCCAACTAGGAATCAAAGTTGATATCATGGTAACCTTTGATTCATGTCGTAGGACCTAAATATTGAGTTAACATCATTTCAGAGAAGTAGATCTAGGTGCTCTGCAGTATAGTAGTATCGGCAGAGGTAAGCCTATTGTAATACTTAGGTTAAGATACCCTGAGGTAATGCAATGCTATTGTAAATTAGGAAGAAGAAATATCATAGCATTTCTGTACACTAAGATTTTTTTTTTCTAAATTGGAGGCTGAATGATATTGGTTTGACAAGATTGCTTGAATTTTTTTGACATCAGCGACTTGAATGTTTCCTTCTAGGTATATATCTCTACAATAATAGACTATTTGCACATGACAGCTGATTCCAGATACCAGGTTAAAATTAGCAATTGTAAGGACTGTAGACAGATTTGGAGAATGTTGAAGTTATAGCAATTACACACAATGCATGTTTAAGAATATAGGATTTCTTTAACTGTCAATGTTATAAAAAAACAACGGATGTTGTGGTTTAAATATGCCGTTGTTAAAATAAATTGTATAGTAACTCGATATAGGGCGAGGATAGACAGATTACAAGTGTGGATGGAATGCATCTGGCCACCTGGCTCCTGTTAAAAAACATGTAATGAAACACACCGCAATTCTACATGCTCTAGTAAAATACTAAATTGACAATTCGAACAAGTGAAGTCCATATATATTTTGTTTGGAAAACACTATGACGTGTAGCGTTATTAGCTCACCTTTGAGCGTGGATTTCACGCTGTTAATGTGTGCACGTTAGTATTATTACATCTTTAATATTTTTGAGTTGTAGTTTCATCTGGTCATTAATAAATTAACTATTAAATTAACTAATTGTAAATTATTGATTAACTACTTGAATTAATTGTTAGTCAACCCATAGACAATACTGGATTATATATTTTTTAATTTACAAGTTGGCCTCAATTCTTATCATCATACACCTTTAACCATGTTAAGCCTCTCCCTGCTGGATTAGGCACAATCACTGTTTAGGGCATCTCTGGTTGCCTTCAGCATGGAGAGAGTTAATGGAATCATTTCTATTATAATTAAAGCATTTCAAAATGTATATATGTAAAATTTAAATGAAACATTGTTTTCAATTAACACGATTCATGTTCATACCTGTCTTACGTATATTTTGAACATTTCAGATTGAGGATGTGAGGTTGACCTCTCAGTCAAACATGTCAAACTGGCAATTCAATATTGTTTATAATTTTCTATTATTATGTTTATAGGAATTTTGCTTTGTACCAGCCTTGTCGACTATAAAGTCTACGGTCATGCTAGTGTTATCTGAGATCTTAGCCTAGCTGTTCACATGCCCTTCACCTGTGTCAACTAGTCTTAAAGTTGAAGTGCCTGATATCTGACCAGAGGCAGCCAACTCTGTGGCATAATGGTTATAGCGTCATCACCTGGAGTACGGGAAGGTTGCGGGTTTGATCCCCAGTCGCGTCATACCAAAAGACGTTAAAAGATGGTACTTGTTGTTCCCCTGCTTGGCGCTCAGCATTAAAAGGGTAAAGCAAGGACTGGTCGGCTTGGAGTCAGTATACTGTCTGGGTTGGGTATTCATGTTCTATCTGCGGCATGATATACCTCCAAGTGAGCTAGCACTATAAAAAAAAATAAAAAAGAGAAATAACATGAGAAATCATTGATTTTTACTAAAAGACTGTTTACGAGAGTACATTGTCTAACACTATTCATTTGCACTTCATGGACAGGCATGCTCTCCGGATGGATTGCCACGCATATGTCCTGTTCCATGCACTTTGCCTGTACGTGTCATGAAGCAGTTTATTGGCTACTGTGACAGTTTCAAACATACGATGAAATTTATGTGATGTATTTGTAATCTGCATAGCTCAGGTACTAGAAATCATGAGTTTGATCCTGAATGTAGTTAAGGTATTTTACGATGTGTAAGTGGTGGTACGCTGCCATTTGAAATTTCGACACAATCACACAACCGAGTTTCAAAATTGTACATTCGTGAGAAAAAAAAATCAACAGATTTGAATTGGACAAAAATTGCGGCTGTATTTTAACGCCACCAAATTTTTCAGGCTGGTATCTTTCATAGATCATTTTCCTGGCCCTGCATGAATGTGGACGTGAATACATACATCCAATCAGCATTCATCAATAGCACAGCACATTTCCTGCACTACTTCTCTAAGTGTAGAGCCAGCGGATGTCAGCCTGACCTGTATTTGCCTCTAGGCACCCTTTTACTAAGGCCTTGACTGTATCTACTGAGAGACCCTGCCACTCTAGCATCTATCTATCTTTATCACTGATCACTACTAGAGGGCTACATTCTCTTCGTAAATCCGAGAGCTTGAGGAAAGGATGCCCATGTGTATAGACCAGCACTCAATGGTGTACGGAATGCGCTTGACATGCAATAATCATTAACCCTGAGTGCCAAGAGCAAGTATAGAATCATTTAGCACTTATTATGGTGTATTACTAAATCTGTGAGGGCTGTAATTACAGCTTGTTGTACAGGTGTGTCGTCTGAGCCATTTTATTGTAAGGATCTATGTCTGAACAAAGGACGTCGACTGTACCACCAAAATGTAAAAAATCTCGTGTTAAGATATTCATTTTTTACATGTTTGTTGTATTCGTCGTCAATATATCTGGATACATTTCGTAACACATGTTCATTCGTTAGTCATCAGCTGTTCATAGCCAGACAAACGTGTGCAAAAGTGTATCAGAGTTATCCCATTTTGGTCATACTTACACTACAGTGTTCAAGTTTTAAAAGACTTTATGAACATTATCACAATTTATTGTTATTAAAACAAGTTTGAATTCACCAATCTGTTATGATTATAAAGTCGTATTTATCTTGAATCCGAGGGAATATGTATTTGTGAATATGCAATGAAACACACGCTCTGGCCTTTGTACTCGTGTATTCATGGGCATGCTCTATAGTCGAAACTGATGGAAAACAAACTGCAATAAAGTTATCATCTAGTCATTTGCATGTCGGGGTTGGTAGTGTAATAAATAAAATACTAAACTTGCCTTCATGTGATACCATTTTTATGAAACTCATGAATAATTTTGGGATCTGACAGAAGCACAAATCACATATTCCCATAAGTATCACAAAACACTGCATATCCCCATAAGTATCACAAGACACTGCATATTCCCATAAGTATCACAAAACACTACATATTCCCATTATCACAAAACACTACACATTCCCATAAGCATCGCAAAATATGTCTCTAAAATGGATTGGATTTGGCCAGTAATATGAACTAAGTTCCTAATGCAGTCTGTACCTAATCCTTCTTAATTAACCTTTGTGCTAGTGACAACCGGAGATGCCCCACGAAACAGACTTTGCGATTGATCCCACGGGGAGATTGAAGGTTAATACCATGATGGATGGAGGTTGTTGGTGAGAATATTGATAACACCGAATCAGTGTTCAAATCTAGAAAATTAACCTGACCTGAAAGCTGAATGTTCAATTACCAATGGGTTAAATAGAACAAAATAACATGTTATTTGGAAAAAGAAAAGATTTTATGAATTAAAAGATTTTTATAATTACCAGTAATTATTATTTTTTAAATTATATATATTTTTAAATTCGTACAAGTTGCAGGTCTCTGATTAAAAGTATTTCTCAGCCCTGTGTCTGGTTTCTTGACACAAACTAACATAACTAAAATAACACATGTCTGAGGTTTTTTAAGAACTTGAAAATGTACATTTCTCGTAAAAGATTTGTGTACAGTCAGCAGAATATAATAAAAATAATTATTTTTATTTTCCAAAGTGGAAAACATCGGGTCAGCAGATCCGTAAACCGCGGAATCAAATAACCATGAGTTTTAAACTCAAAGCCGAGTTCTGAGTCTTTTTGTCGAGATCCAGACCTGGTTGTATTTATACCACTGTTATCATTGTATGCTAATTTCCCGTATTCCCTTGGCATGTTTTAAGTGACTGGTGTGGGTACACTCTATTTTGACGAGAGTGATATCCTGCCAGTTTGACCTTTGACATGCTCAGTGATTATACACTAAATTGAGCATAGTGATGCTTGTGCTGGAGTGCTTGCCAGCCATCACATCATGAAGCTTTCACTAAGCCTTGATTGCTTAATCAATATTGTCTGTGGCCTGTAGGTTCTCAATACGTTTACTTTGATCGCTGTAGCATCACAAAGGTAAAATATGGCAACTTGACGATTTTTTATTATTGATTTCCTTTTCAAATTTAAGACGATTATGAACAGCAATTTAATTATTAATCACATCCAATTTTTTCTGCAGTGAAAATGTGTTTGTTTTGTCCTAGATTTAGGATGAGATGGAATTATGAATGTAAACCATCTAGCGTCTTAAACGGCAGCTTGGGTTGTATAGTCCCCATGATGTTGAGAAGGTGAAATGAGTGCGCATTGATCCATAGACCAGAGTAATAAAGTAGTGCTTAGAGCAAGCTTTCCAGCATGGCGCAATATAAATACGCACATTATGTAGTTTTCAGACGTTGACAAGTGCGTGTGGTATTCAAATTACCGAAGGTGACATCACATGTTTTGACCCAGCATTTCACACGCTGCTGCTCACCTAGCAATCTATGTAAAATAAACAACCTGCCTGCTCGGGAAATGAGCTGATTTATCGATAACAGATCATTTGGAAGGAAATCAATGCCTGTCCATGGTGAAGGGTCATTAATTCTTTAGGTTTATACGATATGAATTTTATGTTTGAGTTGCTTTAATTTTTCCGATTTAATTCCAGACGTCCAATAGAATGGGAGCAGAGGAAAGCACAAGAAACGGCAACTACGGATTAATGGGCGCCAGTGCTGTGGTTGCCAACATGAATCGCCAGGCTGTGAAAGCCAGGTCGTGGTCTCTGCTTCACCAGTGCTCTCTTGACCAATGGAAAGGCGGACACGCAGGTACAGTGCACGTCATCACGCACGAAGTACCCATACGTATGAGCGAATGATTCTCACTTCGACGTTAAATAATAAATCGTTCACTCACTGGTGTAGCAGTCATCATGTATGGGTGAAAGATTCTCACTGCAATGTTGAACAGTAAATCATTAGTGTTGTGTATGGGTGAATGATGCTTGCTGCAATGTAAAACAATAACTAACTCACACACACTCACCCTCACTCACCCTCACACACTCACCCTCACACTCACCACTTCACTGATTTGTGTACCCACATGTTACCACTATACCAAATTTGTGCATAGAATCGTTGTATAAGGTACCCGCACGTGTGGCAAGTGTACCAGATATCCACACATGTTACCAGTGTACCAGGTACTCGCACATGTTACCAGTGTACCAGGTACTCACACATGTTACCATTGTACCAGGTACTCACACATGTTACCAGTGTACCAGGTACTCGCACATGTTACCATTGTACCAGGTACTCATGTTACCATTGTACCAGGTACTCACACATCTTACCAGTGTACCAGGTACTCGTGTTACCATTGTACCAGGTACTCACACATGTTACCAGTGTACCAGGTACTCACACGTTACCAGGTACTCATGTTACCATTGTACCAGGTACTCACACATGTTACCAGTGTATCAGGCAGGTACTCACACATGTTACCAGTGTACCAGGTATTCACACGTTACCAGTGTACCAGGTATTCACACGTTACCAGTGTACCAGGTACTCGCATATGTTACCAGTGTACCAGGTGCTTGCACATGTTGCCAGTGTACCAGGTACTCACACATGTTACCAGTGTACAAGGTACTCACACATGTTACCAGTGTACAAGGTACTCACACATGTTACCAGTGTACCAGGTACTCATGTTACCATTGTACCAGGTACTCACACATGTTACCATTGTACCAGGTACTCGCATATGTTACCAGTGTACCAGGTTTACTCGCACATGTTACCAGTGTACCAGGTACTCACACTTGTTACCAGTGTATGAGGTACTCGCACATGTTACCAGGGCAGTTAATAAGGTACATGCACATGACCAGCTATTTGTTTTACAATATCGCTCTCTTCGTTCATCTAAAACCATTTAACCGTCTCCCTGCTGGATTAGGCACATGCACTATTTAGGGCATCTATGGTTGCCTCCCGCATGGAGAGGGTTAATACAAGTAAAACAATACCATCATTCTAGAATAATATTCCATAGACATCGTACTCACAACATGTAACACACATCTGTCCTTGGCCTGTCTATTTTGTCTGTGTCCTTATGGCGCCTTAAAGGGCAGCTTGGTTTGAATACTCCCCAGGGAGTTGAGAAGGAATTGAGGGCACACAGATCCATTGATGGGGGCAATAATGTAGTGCTATGAACATGCTTTCGAGCATGGATTTTGCACAAAATATATGTTCATATTATTATTATTATTATTATGTTTAAAAAGATTTTTTTAATCAAATTGTGGCTGTACATGTTGCAGAGGCTGCCGGCTTCTCGGAGACAACGATGCTGTGTAACGGCGTCCTGTACAAGGACTGCAGCCTGACGTTCTGCACCAGCAGACAGGGGATCATCAACATCAACAAGTCCGGCCCTCTGTTCAGCTTCCGGCGGAAGAGCAAGTTCACCAAAATGGCCGAGCACTTCGAGTACAACCACATCCCCGCGCACTTGTCGTCCATCCAGAACTTCCACGTGAAGAGTGTCCTCTGCTACAAGGACAACACAGTTGTGCTACATCTGGTTCGCAACCTCATGACCCTGTTTGCCATCATTGACCTCGGTGCCAACAAATACGTGGGAATCTTCGGCAAGCAGTCGGTGGAGTTCATCAACGAGGCGGTCCGAGGAGAGATCAGTCCCGACGGGACCACGTGCATGATCAAGATCCCGTCACTCCGCAGCGACACCAACTCGTTCGTGTTCCAGCTCTACAGCCTGCAGACACGGGAACTCATGAGCGAGATCTCGCCGCCGTTCAATCACGCACTGTTCGCATTCGACCCGCGGTTCTGCATGTCGCGAGTGGCGGCCACCAGTTTCATCCAGGGCGAGGACAACAGCCTGAGCCTGGTGCAGGTCGGGACCTGGGATGTCCTGGTCACGAACTCGCGGGTGGATGACATACACGGGAGCCTGGACCCGAATCTCAAGGACCTGAAGTTCTCGCGTGACGGCCACCTCATCCTAGCTCTGATGGTCACCACCGGGTGTCACTGCCGTGAGAAGAAGGCGCGACGATTCCAGCCCATCGACCTGAGCATTTACATATTCGACGGCGACAACGCAAGAACATTGCACTGCATACAGTACCATCGGTACGCGTGCGGGCAGCACTCGTGTCCCATTAATTACATGCCCATCTTCTCCCACTGCGGAAGTCGTATGGCCATCGTCCTCAATGACATGGAGACCACTATCGATCACGTGCAGATCTACAAGCTGCCCATGTACGGAACGCTGCAGAACTGTTGTCGTATACGCATCCGGCAACATTACCAACCCAGCGTCATCTCCAGACTGCCACTTCCATCTCGACTCATCAAGTATCTCCAGTTCAAACCCGATTATGCTTAGAGATAGCGACAACTTTACATCAACTATTCGTCACATATGGGTGAACGATTGCCGCTGCGACGTAAAACAGTAATTAAATCACTTACGTCAACAACAATGTTCTTTTTTAAAAATAATATGCGATCTGATTGCATAGAGATAAATATTATGGGTAAAGTTAAGAAAATGTCTACTTTGAGAAGTAGATTTCACCCTTTTGATAGGATACTGACTTGTCCAAAGTTTTGTACTTGTTGGAATCACTATAGTCAAATTTTAGTATCCCTACATTTGGATAATGCACCATATCTAAGGTATGAAATTGTCTACTTGAGAAGTAAATTGTGCCCTTTTGATATCATATTAATGTTTTCCAAATTTGTATCCTTGTTGGAATCACTGTAGTCCAATTGTAGTAACTACATTTACAGCAAGTCACTTTACACAGATTGATCTTTTGTCAAGATAGCATTATTACATAATATTATGAAAAATGCCATATTTTGATTGTTTATTGCAAGAATGTTTTCAAATTTACACATGTGCCATATTTTATTTAGCTGTTGAATACACTTGGATTAAGTCAAGTAGTGTATATCAATGATACAATCATGTCGACAGAGGTAGTTAGTTTTACATTGTGGGGTATACTTTTCCACAAATGTGCCAACATGCTTCAAAATAGTCATAACATGAAAATAAACTACTGCCTCATTGTTTAAATTTTTTTTCATCTTAAAAGTGGCAAGATCATCTTTGCAAGAGGTTAGAGGTCACTAGTCATGTTATTGCATATTCTGATACAACTATATTTCCATGACAATTATGAATGTTTTCAGATTTTTTACTAATCTAGAAAGAAAAAAATTGATAATTAATTACACCTGCCTCTGGCAATATTGATACCATGTAATTGTGACATCACAATTCTTGTGAAGAGATTCCCCAAACCACAGGGACTTGTAGAACAGACCAGTATGTATACATTGCGGGTATAGTCTATATTTAGAACAAAATAAGTTATTTAGAGCAGAGCACTTTGGAGGATTACCTTTATTTGCATTTGCGATCATAACGTGTAATATCATTTTTGTAGATTATTTTTCATATTTTTCCTAATTAGTAATATTATGTCCAGATTATCTTGCCACATGACAATCATGTTAATATATAATGTAAATACAACATATTATATCCATATGAACATATGTTCCGATTATCAAAAACAACTATTGTTATATGCCTGTAACCATATAGTAAATGGTTGATAATAATAATAATAATTGTTTGTTACTAAAACAATGTTTCCAATTGATAATAATACTAATACTTATCTTGTTACTAAAACAATGCTTCTGACTGACATAAATAATGTTTCTGACTGACAAAACCAATGGTTGACGTTTTACTGTAACCATGATAACAATAGGTTGGATTGACAATAATAAAAATGTTTATGTTAGTTGTAGTAGAGCAGTGTTCACACAAAAGAACTAAGCCAGGCACTGTCATATCACTAAACATTGTAAAAGTGGTTCAGATTGTTACACATTATTGTAACAAAGTTTCAGATAGCCAAAGACAATGATTGTGTTGTTATTGCAAGGATGTGCAACATTGTGTCAGATAGTCAGTCACAACAACCAATGATTGTTTTAATTACTGCTGGGCTTTCAGTATTTAATTAGTGTATTGAATACTATGATTGTTGTTTGCTTCCATGGATAATGAATGTATGATCTCGGTGGACTTGCGTGTTTGTATTTGATCTGTTTGTATTGATGCTGATCATATTAATAATTATTCATGTATGCAGAAAACATAATGTGATTGTAACAGTTGAAGTAGCTTGGTATGTAACGTTTCGGCTGGTAACATAAAGATAGTGATCAGATTAATTTACAAGCCTGCACTTATAACAGTGTTGTATGCTTGCAAGGAAAAATACCATGTCATGAAAACTAAATATTCAATAACTACATGAAAATAAAGGTTTATAATTTTTATAGCATGGATTTGGAATGTAGATTTGGAAAGATTTGGAAAGTAGATTTGGAATGCAGTTAAGAAGATATTTATAGAAAATTATGATATGAGACTTAGTTTGAAATGCAAGCATTATATTGTAACAGTCAATTATATTGTTTACAATACGTCATAGTCAATATTCACAAAATATAAATAGCGTCATGTACGGGTGAAAGACCCGCTGTGATGTAAAACAACAATTCACTCAATCACAAAATAGAAATAGATGTTGAAACAAATCCATATTTCAGTTGGCGTCACTAGTTTCATTGTCACTGTGAAGTTATAGTAGATTTTCACTCAGTGTATACCAAGTCATGGCATAAAAGCATTTGTTGTAAATGTTTTCTTATCATGAAACTGAATTAAACAGCTGGGGGCCTATTCTCAAAATGTTCTCACAATCGTATGACAATCTTAAAGATTTGTATAGTAGGGCTATGAAAATGTTACGTGCGTTCTTAGTCTAAGAAGAATGTAAGCACATTTCGAGAATAGGACCCCAGGTTGTCTGCTTATGAAAAGATTATACTCTGTAAATCAAAAGCTCATGATATTTCCTGCCATGCAGCATGGCATATGCCCTGGTTTATTCTCCAAGTACAGTACGACCCTTTGGTGAAAGCCCCAACCAAAGACCAAAGTAAACTTATTCTCTATGTGCTGCTGCAATGGTCTATGTCTCATGAAAGGGGCGTACTGGAAATGCACTTATTATTTTGTCCAAGGGTCGATTTATTTGCACTGGACGTGGCTTGGGGGCTGCAGTCCCAAGACCCTGGGCTTGTTTTCTGCTGAAATCACAATTGTCTGTTACCATGCCTGAGGTACCTATTATGATATTTTATCACAACATATCAACTTGTGATAAATTATCACAGCAAGTCAACATATTGCGACATCTCAGCAACACAGTGGTCAAAATAAGATTTCATCGTATTACGTGTATTTATCAATGTTATTGCTACTGGTTGTTTGCTCGTCCTAGTGATGGAAATTGCATCAACAATTCTACGCAGCACAAACTTTGATATAAGTGAAAGAATCTTGAAAGCGGCTCTATATACTTTTTTTAAAAGTATACGTTGTAAAGAAGGAAGGCACTGTAGTGTCTCTGAAATTACTCTGTTTGTGTGTGTGGGTGTGTGTGTGTGCGCGCACGCGCACGCACACATGCGTGTATCTAGAAGGCATTTAACATGTATAATCATCAACTATTTAATGTTTTACTCAACAGCCGACCATGATGGGGTTGTTCACAGCCCATCTGTAATCAAAGATAAATAGATCTAGTTTTATTGTTTATCTCATGACACTGACGTACCCCCTGACTGATTATTTAACAATGTATCTCTTTAATATATATACTCGGTGTGTATGACAAATTATATATATATATATATATATATATATATATATATATATACATATAATGATATAATTAAACGCTCAATTGTGTTGTTAATGTATTTTGTATTCGTGAAGCACCATGCATTGTTATTTTTTTTGTATGATTTTTGCATGTGTAAAATTTCTTTCAGATGAAAGATGATATATTACTGATGTATGATGTATTTGGAAAACAGGCATCTGCCATGCAACAATTGGGTCTACTTTGGGATTTTACCTTATCGTCTCCCTAGCTTGGAGTTCGGGGTAATGGTTGGGATAGGCCATGTTGGCCCAAAGGGCTGTTGTAGTTTATCACTAGTCATGCCATTGATGTGTTTTAAGTTAATGTGAAATGTTTGTTTGCCAAGTCCCATCGTGTGCAACACGTGTGATGCTATGTAGTACCCATGGGGCACTTCGCAGTCTTGGCTGTGTTCGGTGTGTCGGCATATGCAGATGTTGATTAGTTCCATGACTGACTTTGGCGGATAACAACAGGTTTCGAAAACCGATATCAATCGCCCTGAATTCGATGGCTCAGATAGTGAAGTGGCCTACGGGTACCATACAGCAGCATAGCCAGGCGCCGAGATTGCGAAACCTTTTTGAGTACAATAATCTTAGTAATCTTGCGGCCAGGTCTCTGGAGGTGTTTCAGTTACTTGCTTTGAAAAGTTGGATGAAGGATTAGGCCAAAAGAATATAGATAATTTGGTTCTTGTTACAGGTTCATAAACGTTAGGTTCTGGATTTTTCTTTTCTCTAATAAAAAATGTTTTTAAACCTCAACTGGACTAGTCCAAAGAAGAAACCATCACAAATAAGCATTTCAGAGATAAATTAGGACTGCATATTTCCAATACTATTCAGTGATAAAGAGTTTAGGACTGGATAGAAAATTTTAGGCAGTGTCTGGTAACCGGAACCAGGATGGTATTTTTCTTTTTGGCATTATCTGACAAATACAGAGAGGGATGTGTATGTGGGGTGGGAGTATTACTAGTGTTAGTGGCTGATCTCAGATCGAGGTTATTTGGAATGAAATGCAACATGTTTTGTATTCTGATGAAAGTGCCTGGATTAACATCAGCACCATGCTTTTAATGTGCAGAATAATTATCTTTGAAAAAGGTTTGTGTTAGTTAGAAATCATAGCATATCCATTTATACTGGTGCCGAATTTAATCTGTGCAATTGGCCATTATT